>JAODKL010000053.1:182162-205055 GCA_026780765.1 Petrocephalus schoutedeni
AAGGGTTAAACTTGTTGGCGTGCTCCTGCAAGAAGACCGAGGTACAAGTGGTGTTTTTGGGGGGGGGGGGGGGTTACAGAGTCCTTCCATGTAGCGTTTGGGACGAGCCGCCATGCCCCCTGTGTCACCTCAGAGCTGAATTCTGCCCCCTTCGCCTGACTCATGGCCACATCGCATTCTTGTGAAAAAGAAAAAAAAAAAACCTGCCTTATGATTTGCCTGAAATGTTTGGAGAAATGATCAGCGTTCCTGTGACCGAGTGATGGCTTCCCAGTGGCACACTTAACATCTTCCACGCGTGAACTTTCAATGATACAGAGCCGTGACCCTCCCTCTCACTGGTGATTGGCACCCACTCAAACTGTCGCAACCAAAACGGTTGCCTGCCTCCCCCACTACCCCCCCCAGCCCAGCTGCTTCCTTCCCCTCAACTGCTGCCATGCTGCTTAAAATCTTGGCTCCGTCCGATGTGAACCACCCCCCCCCCACCCTCGCCGCCCCACCACTGGGCCACTACCGGTCACCTCGCAGCACTTCCTGTTCCAGGCAGGTCATTTCCTTTTCTTGCCATGTAATGGGGGGCAATTGGTTTCGGGAAGCCAGGGCCCTGGTGGTATGGCTGGAGGATGGGGGGGCCAGGCAGGGGGTTACTAGACCACATACACCCTTCCCCCCACCCTCTCCTGTCAGCTTCAGTGGTCGACTTTCTGTCTCTCGCTCTCTTTCTTACACAACCTGAGAAAATCCTCTGTCTGCACTGTGTGCCCAGACATCTGCTTTCGAGGGAGGCCTGCTGAGAGCAAAAAAAAAAAAAAAAAAAAACGTAAATTACTCACTTACATGCGAGTTGGAAACGTAGCGGAACAAGATGGAAGGTCTCAGCCATAAACAGCCCAAACCGGCCCACAGGCGTGAAAATTTCATTTGAAAACGCGTGGCATGTATAGAATAGGAAATGGTAGATGTAAGAACGGCTCATTTTTCATTTGTCTTCACACCAACGAACCCACTTGAGGTATTTTGGGAGAACGAGGCCGCCGGTTGGTGAGGATTACAAAGAAACATTCTTTTCCCCATCTTGACATAACAAAAATTATTACAAATTGCTGTTTACCGCCCGTTTTGTGCTACATCAACAACAATTTAAGTGTCTGAAAACCGCGATTGCTGAAATATTGTTTGAAACACTGGCGCGGACATCAAAGCGGCCCGGCCGAGCCCAGTCATAAACAGTTTGCCTCTAAAAGAGGCAGAGCGGCGGATTGCGGGCAAAGGGAGAGAGACTGGGAGGGTTCTGACAATTAGGCCGATGCCAGATAGTCTTTTGCAGGCGGAGTCCCCTAATCGCTCGTCCCCATCGCCTCGCCCTCTTATCTCCAGCTAGATTTTGGACAAAAAGGAGGGAAATTACTCTTCGGGAGGAGTCCAGAGTGCAGGCCAAATTCAAAACAAGAAAGCTCTGTGTTGGTACTTGGAGGTGACACTCCTGGCAGAGATGCATCTCAGGACATTTACCCGCACCAGGGAAATATGGGGGGCGGATTTGTCCAGCCTGTACACGGTGCTGCAGTTTAGCTTTTAGTGGGATGCTGTTTTCAGACAGCTCGTGTGTACTGGCACTGGTACAGCAGTGAGACAGCACACCTTGTCCGTGAGCACCCCAAAGGGTGTGTCCTGCTCCCCCGATCCTGGAGTTAGCTTATTCATGATTATTTACAGCGCGACTCTTCAAATAAAGTTAATTTAGTGGAAGTGCTAAAACCCTCATGCAATTGTTACTTTGTAAGTCATAGCTTAATTTTGGACGACAGATTCAACTTAATTCATGCTTTGCTGAGATAATTCTACAAGCAAACCCAGGTTTTGTTAAAATAAATGGAAAGGTAATTGAAAAACCATGTGCAAAAACCTTTTCTCCAGATGAGCATTCCGCCAAAAAAAAAAACGCACAAAAAGATTGAAAATCGCGAACCGAGGATAATGAACACGAATGCAGTATTTCAAAAGCCGGTCTCTTGAGACCCTGAATACCTCCGAAAACTTTCCTTTCTTTAGGTACTGTTAATTATCCCGCTAGTTGACAAAATAGGAATAGACTTACTGCCATCTAGTGGATAAATGGATAAAAGCACCGTCACTTGCACACAGCGGAGGTGTCCCGCTCCAGTCCTCACGACCCACAGGAAGTGCATGCTTTTAATTAATTTACTGACTTTCTTTGGATCGCATTCTTAATGCCGTTAATAGCATGAAATCTGGACTCATTTTAATTTTTCATAATTCAAACTTGGATTTGTGTAGTGCCCACACTGATTAAATGTTTTTGAAGTAATTAAAAACAGATATTACCCTTTTAATCAGCTGTAGTGCTTAAACCGTTAAGTAGACTTAAAATAATAAATTTAATTTTAATATTGTACACCATTTTTTTTCCTATGAGCAAATTTGGTTTAACAGGAAGTCAGCAATTAACATATGTCATGTATGAACCATCTAACCCAGTGGTCCTCATTTATCTTTCCCCAGGAGCCAAATTATGTAGAATAAGTCAGGCTGAGGGCCAACAACCTATATATGTCTGTACGGCGGATTCGAAAAAGAGCATTCTTTATTTCCTCTTAATAACGACAAATAAATAAATAATGCAAAATTCAAAATGCCAGGGGCGGAGCCAGAGGGGATGCCGGGGCAGCGCTGGACCCCCTTGAAATCTGATTGGACACCCCAGGTGATTGACTTTATGAAAATGTTTCAACATTTACACACTTCGATTGCAATTGATTGTTCGAGAAACACATTCATTGTCATAGTCTGTGCACCCCCTAAAATAGCCTAGGCCACCGTCTGACCACCCCATAATAAAGGTTTAATATAAAGTAGTATAAAAATTGTATAAAAATCTAGTTCCGCCACTGCAAACGGCAAACCGCTCGGCGCAGACTGGAGCCGCCGGACGAGTGAACATTACGGCATGAACGAGCGCTTGCCATAAAAATAAGTGAGATTGTAAAGTGTTTTTTTTTTCTTGAAACAAAATGTTACACCGTTTAACACCGAAAAAACACCGCTTGCTCTCTTTCTGCTTGGTCAAAAAGAGGCAACATGTTAGAAAAGCTCACGATCGGTCCGCGAAACTGCTTTCGATACGCGACACTACACGTGAATTTTTAAGTTTGGTTTCTAAGTCGCCAATCCAGCCCGGATATTAAACCGAATATTAATTATATCTGGTTGGATGCCGCTTTGGTAGAGGTCAGCGAACCAGGTCAAAGTGCCATCGATTTTCAACTTTCACTCTCCCCACTGACATACAGCTGCGCAAAAATTTGGCCACTTGCCGTGTGGACGGCGCCTTATTAGTAGGATGACCAGATAATCCATGTCATCCAGGACACTTTGAGCTGTGGCAGGATTTGCAAACTACCATTTCACTTAAAAGGTCCTTAAGTGCTGCGTTCTTGCTGCGTGCCGAATGTTCTGTCCCCGATAATCATTTATGTACCATTAATGTTAAACGCCAAAAGGCTGGATGAGTCTTTTAATTAAGGAAACAAACCGGCTGGTGGCATCCTCAATTCAACACCGATTGACTTTGTCAATTCCATCACTGTACCTGGCATCACGGATATGCAGCAGATTAGCGTGCTGCACACTGCCTGCCCCTAGCCGGATGTTGTGTGAAGGGGGCAGTAAATCTTCGCCTTCGTCCCCCACAGACACGCCATCGTTGTTGCTACTGTTACTCGGGACTGCCCCAGGCCTTTTCACCGTTTTTAATCCGGCTTGTGCCAACCTGAAAACGGCTCTCCTGCTCTCCCAATGTATAAACCTTCCCAAGTTCTCCAGCACCACTCCACTGCTACGCTCCCTCCACTGGCCTGCTTTCGCACCCGCATCAGATTTAAAACACTGATGCTCGCCAGCGAAGCCAAAAATGGTCCAGCGCCCTCCGACCTAAAAGATTTCATCACACCCCGCACTGCAGTACGATTTCTCCAATCCCCCAGCACTGCTCCACTGGTTTTTTATTTCCCACCATCTCCCAAGGGACAAGTAAGACATGCATCCAGGCTCTTCTCTGTTCTGGCACTCCCCAAAGATGTCCGAACAGCTGAGTCACTGGGTGCCTTCAAACATTAACTAAAGACCTACCTCTTTCAGAAGTACCTGGATTAGCACTTCTGGTGTTATAGTCTTAAAAAAAAAAAAAGCCTGTAGTTCCCAACAGAGTCTTAGATATAGTATTCTTAGCCTGGGCTTTGCCAGTATCACAAAGTATTCATTAATGGAGTCTTTAAGCACTTGTGTAAGTCACTCTGGCTAAGGGAGTCTGCCAAATGCTGTAAATGTAAATGTAACACGGAACTGAGGAGTCTACCAAAAGATCACAGGTTGTAAGAAGGACTTACGCTAACATCCATTTTAACAAAAAAAAAAAAAACCCTCGTATAATTTAAGTAGAACTGCCAGAGAGAACAAGGGGGGCTCTCTGATGACTTTATCTCTGTGATTTTGTGAATTTCCGGAGCGAGTGCCAGACAAGGAACCTGCCGATACCCTGTGATCCAGCGTTGTCATGCGGATAGAACTAATGACTTTGGCTACGCAGTTAACACGTGACGTATTGATCCAACTGGGCAAGAAGATGCTCAAAGCCTCCCGCGATGACGCGGTGCAGGAAGTAGGGGGGGGGGGGGTGGATTTTCTCCATCAGCTGGGATAAGGAAGCTATGCATGATGCATGACAAAGACTGGGGGGGGAAGCACAGCGAAGCGGGCGGCGGAGGAAGTCAGGAGGAGCGGCAGCCCCCGCTGCTCCGGTGGGGGCCTCGGGCCAATAGCGTGCAGCGCTAGGATCATGCAGCCAATGAGAAACTTACGCTGTTGGAACCTGGTTGGGCTGGCCGGAGAGTCCTGCAGGTGGAAGAAAAGGTAGTTGCAGTGAGGCCTAATAATTCCTGGGTCTGGGGAAAAATTAGTTCAAGCAAGTCCCCAGGATACCCAGTCCCTCCCACTTGGGCCCGCTCGTGAACTCCCCCCCTTTATAGATACTGTGCCATCGGGCTGAAATTTTTGCGTATCGTTTTTCCTGCTGTCTCAGCCGAAAAGATGATATGCGACTGTGTGTGTGCCTGTGTGTGAGTGCATGTGTGAGTGTGTGCGTGTGCCCTGTGATGGACTGGCATAGCATCTTGGCACCCCAGCCTTGTGCCTTATACTGTCTAGGCTGCACCACCCCCCGGCCCTGCCCAGGATAAACAGTTAGGAGACGGATGGATGTTTTGTGGCACGCTGTGCTCGCCACCTACTCAATCAAATAAATCCGGACACTTCTTTCCTAACAATGAAAAATGCTTCATGAATGTTTTGGTGCCCAGCCCCTTCCGTAGGAGACCACCGTATGGTGGAGGTGTTGGGCTGTGATAGCTTGCCATTCATGCGAGAGAGCAAGCCCGGGGCCCGCTCAAGGTTCGATTTACCGCCACACAGACGGACCCAGCTGGAATCTTCTAGAAGGGTGATAGCAGCTGCCCGTGCTGGCAGTTCTTAAAACTTTATTAACCGGAGAAGCCGGTGGCCTTTCGAGCCCGAGATCTGTATTCATCCATCTCCATTCCTTGCTGGCCCAGTTGTGGTTGGGAAAATATGCATCTCAGCTGCTGTCTCGCATTTCAAACACTTGAACACATCAGAGCCCCCCAAAAGCCTGACTGTCCCTCGACTTGAATAGCTTGTGAAAAGCTGTGCACTCTGCAAGGGTCACCCAGCTCGCGCTACACAGCGCTGTTGCTCTCTGTGTAGGCCACTTATTTATTTTTTGATATCTGCCAGAACTTACAGTTATATTGCGTCACGTGGTCAGTGTGACCCTTCTGGGGCCTCTTGGGCTCCCATTACTTTGTATAATTGTATAATATTACTTACTCAATGGCCTCTGTAGACTGGGCCCCCTGGATCTGCCGGGGTGTCCATGTTGGGGAGGCATTAATGGCAGAATTAGGAGGGCCAGTGTGGCCTGTGGATGGAGAGTCAGGTGCCCGGGTTCGAATGCTGATTAATCCCACCTATTTTTCTTTCTGGATTTGTACAGCTCAAAGACAATCTCTCCTCTCCCTCCCCATGCGTCGGCTTCCTTTTCTGGTCTGCTTCCACATGCCTCCGTTTGCTCTCATTCACGGTCAGTATTGCCCTCCCCCTGCCAGAAATGACCCGAATTCCGCCATTAGGGTCCCTTTCCCGGCCCAGACCTCATCGCGTGGCTCCGCGTCGGGGGCTCCGACCGAGCCCCTGTTCCACGAAAAGGATTTTTTGAGGCAGAATTGCATAACAGGAGTTCAGGAGTTCGTGCCGGAGGGAGGGATGGAGGTCGGCTTCCCTGGAAAGGGGCCACATTCTTGTGGGAGTTTAATTAGGACCGGAGCTGCCTGGCCTGGGGCTCTCTGGCTTGGGACGACGGCCCTGAGTTCGCAGGCTGACGGAGAGTGCGGGGATAGGAATGCAGGAAAGGGGTCGGGCTTCCTCGCCAAGGTTAAGGACCTGTGAATGAGCATCCAGCACCCTGCCACCCAAACAGCTAAAGAGTCAGACATAATGTGCCTGTGCACCTTTGGCACCCCATAGACATCTCCCATCCTGTTTTCAGCCTGTCAGACCCAGATAAGAACCCCCCCACAGCTGAATATGGGGCGGGGGGACTGGCCTTCGCCTTGGAGAGCCAGCACTGAGAAACCACCCCCCACCCCGCAAAGACAATAGGGAGAGAGGAAACAGCCCCCATGAAGAATGGGGGGTCGTCAGTGTTTGGCGGCCGATACAAAGCGTCAGGTGAGCTCGCTCTCCAAACCCCCGCTGATGGGGAAGTCGCAAGAAAACCTGCGACAGTGCTTCACGGCGCAATTGTTCTCGGTGCCCCGAGTGTGCAGGACCCCTGACGGGCTCACGCCCACCGCTGGCACGTCCTTCAGTCAGACGCTCTGATCACACGGCAGGAGGGGAGGGAGGAGGTGGCATCGGGGGGAGTCTGTAGGGATGTGGCGGGGGACCCGATGGCCGTTAAAATCTCCCCCAGCCCTCCCTGAGGTTGGGGCCTGCGGTGGGAGCCCCATCACCGCCGGGCACAGTCGGCCCTCTGATTTACTGTCTGTCTTTTATCAGGGCGGAGCACGCGGAGGTCTGCGGTGTACCAGACCCCCCATCCCCCCCCACCAGCGCCTGCGCTCCACCCGAGGCAGTTAGGCTGCATCCGCGCCCCTGACCCACGATGGCACCACAGCTAGAGCTCCTGCCGCGGCGGCGGCACACCTCATAAATCTCTGAGTGCCACCGCTGCACCTCCTAACAGGGCCGCATCTCGAGGCCAAGAATGGCGCGTATGAGTGGCTCACGTGGTGCGGGCCAGGGGCTGTACGTGGCTGAGCCTCGCGCGACCCGGCATCATCGGCGCCTGTGTGTGTGTGTGGCGGCCCACACCCTCGCGCGTGGAAATGGGGTCGAGCGCATTCCCCGCTGAACGTGATACGCCGCATTTTACGAACTCCTTTGCTATTACGTAGCGCTCGGAAAATGCCAGCAGGCAACTCTGTTGTGAAGGGCGCTATATAAAAATAAACTGAATTGAATCTTGTCGCCTGGATTCCCGTTCCTGCAGTGTGCCACGGGACGAAATCGCCAAAGCAACAAAAACAAGTTCTACTCAAGGAAAAAAGTCAGTTTTCTTTAAATGAAAGTTTTTTTTGTGGGGGGGGCACCAGTTCCAATTTTGGCCCTCCCCCAAGATGAAAAAATCTCCAACACAGCCACCCAACACCTCCCCCCACCAGCCCCAAACTGTGTTCTGGCAGGTTGGACAGGAGGCCTCTCTCCTTGCCCAGTTCAGGTCTCCCCAGAACCACCAGTGATGTAATGTCTGTGTTTCTAATCAACCAGCGAAGGCAGAACCAGCTGTCTCGCCATCGCATTTCTGCTGTTGACAGAAAGGCTTGTGACAGACACCCCCAGCCCCCAAAGCCCCAAAGCCCTCCCCTACATTCAAACAACACCCACAAGAATACTGATACTCTCTACCAGGTCACATCAGCCGTGAGAATCGGGAATTTTGGGGAGTCCTGAATCCAAACTGTTCTGGATACATTCATTCTCAGCACTGCTTTTCTGGTAGAAGGTTACACTGTGCCTGCAACTAAACAGGAGGACACAAGGCAGATGTCTTGGTTGGGTTACCTGTCCACTGCAGGACACATAGACCCCCATGTACTAAGGGCAGTTTAGAGATCGCACACCACAACAACTCCATGGGGTCTCGGAAGTCAGTGAGATCCAGAGCTACCAGTGGAAGGTATGTTGAAAAGCAAACTCCAGACCCTTCAGCGGTGTGCTATGAATGGGACATCATCATTGGGATATTCATCAAAGTAAAGGTGGATGTTCTTAATATTATAAACATCCTTTTCTTCTGTAATGTAAAAACTAGCCGTGATAGATTTTGAGCCCTATTAAATTTCTCACTGTCAGCAGGTGTAGCTTGCAACTCTAACAGATCAGAGAATGGCCCCTCAGATGCCCATGTCGAGACTTTGGTACTAAGACAAGCACCATCTGTATTTCCCATTGAGTTCTCCTCAATCCCTTCCACTGGTGTCTGTTTCTCTCTGCAATCTGTATCAGAAGTGTCTTTGTTCACCACCAACCTCCCTACGGTCTGTTGTTACTACCCTGAAATTAACAACAAATGAAATTGCCGTCTAGTGTTAGTTATCTGTAGCTAAACTCCGACTGATCCGTGCTGAACTATATGACAGCAGAGAAACAAAAAATGATTATATATATTATATATATTATAAAGCTGTTTACTAAAGACAAGCACATGTGCACAGCCCTGCTGTGAATACTTAGCTGAGGAACACACTCACCACTCAGTGTAAATCGTCACAGTGTCGGTGTAGCTGTAGGTGGACAGTGTTGTCACATAGTAACCAACATTTCATAATGAGTTATCCTTTCAACCTTCTACTGCCAACTGTATTATTATTATTGTTATCATTATTATTATGTGTTCTCTTCTGACTGTAACTCACTATCATTTCCTCCGGAATTCCTATATTACAGTATTTTAGGTAAATGATGCCCCTCATGAACCTGTCTAAATTTCACTGAGTGAAGGACACATTCAGAGCCAGATCACCTTTCTGTGGCTGTTAGCTGCTCATTTTGAGTTTGACAGGAAGTGACACACTCCAAGCAGATAGTCACCTCTCTGAGCGTCACGGGATCCATCAAGTCTAAGTCTTATTCTCAAAGACACTTGATATCTCCCCTTCATCCTTGTGAAGTCCAGTTTTGTTTTGTTTTTTTTTTTTGTTTCTAAAGCGATGCTTTAATTTTTTGTTAAACTATTGACCACTGCAAAAATAAAAAAAATACCTTTTGTATTCTAAACAGTGCGAGAATGTCACAAGTGCTTATTGCATCTTTGCGTGTTTGCGTATATATTCATCTGTGCATGTGTGTGTGTGTGTGTGTGTGTGTGTGTGTGTGCATAGATCACATTTGGGGACCAAAATGTCCCCAAAGTGTGGTGAAACCAGAAACTTTTGGAGACATATTTTCAGGTTCCCATTTGGATAACTTCAATATATAAAAATCTGTGATTACAATCAAAAAAGTAAAAATGCATTTGGGTCTTGCATTTGGGTTGGTTACTTGTGGTTCAGGTTAGGGCTAGGTTGGGGTTAAGGGTGTCGTGATTGGGGTTAGGGTTTTTCCCATAGAAATGAATGGCCGGTCCCCATTTAGGTAGGTACATGGGTCTGTGTGTGCGCAAGCTTCCTCTCAGCCTTACCGCAGTGTAAACAGAAGTGTGAGAATGAAATTACAGCTCAATGCAAGGCTATTACAAGATCCACCATACCCCGAAGGGTGCTGCGTCAGAGGGCCAGGGGCATGCTATCAGTTAGCATCTTGTTTCTTCAGGTATTAATGAAAGCCACACATTTGGAAAAAGCCTCCCTGCATCCAAAGAGGAAATGATTACATTTGAAGTCACTGCAGAGCTTCTTAAATGGGAGCAGTCATGATTTCAATCCCGTCTGGGAGACGGTAAACATGCTTCTCTGTCCACAACCCGAGCGCGTTACAATACGCAGAAAAAATTCTGCAAAAGTTAAATTGCATTTAGTGAGAAATGCGGACAGGAACATGGTGAAGTTTAACTTTCGTGCTGCTGCTTTCTACATAGTTCTAGGGTGCGGAGTTAGTTCTGAAATGTTTACGTAACTTATTTGGGTTTATCTAAGCTGCATGTAAAGGAGTCCAGCTTCAAAATCAGGACCAGTTTGTGTTCATGAGTATTTGCTTGTTTACGGAGATGTAGTCTTATAGTCTAAAATTAATTTCAAAATATGATGCCATATTGAAGCTGGAACAAAATTGAAGATTGAAGTAAAATAAACAATCAAACAACATCCTGTAAATATCAATATGAATAAAAACAACTAATTAAATTACAGTAATTAAATCAACTGTAAAATGCATCATAGACTGTTTTAGCTACTCAGTAGAAAGAGCCCTTGTATTGTCTGATGTTTGACCCAGTTTGGGTCAAAATAAGGGCCTGGGTTTAAATAAAAAAAATAGTCTGTGAGAGCAGCACTTGTCAATTACGTTTTCAGCTCAGCTTGTTGTTGTAGATCGGAATGACACTGTGTGTCTGAAGACTGGGATCGTGAGGGGTGGCTGGGTGGGGGGTTTGATGGAGGGTGGGGCTGAAATATAATTGTCAGACAACTTATGGAAAGAATGTCGACCAGGCTGTGAATGAAACGCTTTGCTGGGGAAAAGGTATTGTTATTTATTATCTGTATTTGGGTGCTGGAAACGTTCCCAGGGCATGTAGCCGATCGCCTACCCTGTCTGTGGATGAATGGGCTTCAGTCGGATTGGGGTGGGGGGGCTGTTTTGTTGTACACGGATGATGATGCAATGCGTACACAACGAGGGGCTGCTTTTTGTTTACATTCGCCTAATTGTTTAGCTGCTGCTTTGTTGCCAAAGCAGCCTTCATTCACATAGCTGGACATTTCATCCAATTCCCGTTAGTAATCGACTCCTACAGCTGAGCTCCCCTCTTATGGGGCCTGAACTCTAAAGGCTAAACCGTGTTCCAACACGTTAACATGCCTGCCCCCCTTGCCGTTATTAAAAGCTGCTTTTTAGGTGTTGCTACATCTTGACACATCAGCAGATATCATCACCGTGATGAGGCTGTGTATTAAGACACCAGAGCCCTGTTCACGCTGCATTACTGCTGCAATACTGACAACCTCATCTTTGCCATCCTATCTGTGATCAGGAAACACAGCTAACTTCACTGCTGAATCTCATTTGCCTACCTCAGGCGGTATAGGGTATAGGGTATACATCCTAGATGCCATGCCAATCCATTGGAAAACATAGTAATCATAATAATAAAGAGGACTAAATGACTGTCGAAAGGCCTTGCACTTCAAGCACCTTGCTATGCAATGCATAGAGTCTTCCAGGCATAAGACACTTGTAGTTAAGGTTTTAGGAAGCATGTGTGGCTCCATAACCATGTCTGGACTTCTCCAGTAGCGCAGAACCCGGCGCAGAAGTTTGCTCAGCTCAGTGCTTTCTCCTATTTAGCTTTCAGCATACCTTATAGAATTTTGGATAGACTCCAAAGCAACTCCAGAAGGTCCTTTGATTGTTTTAATAATGCCCAAGTCGGGTGGGGGGCGGGGGTGGTTTTTAGTGGTCCTGCTGGTGGATTGAAGGATGGCTTTGCAGGCATGGCGGCTGAGGAACAGGGCTGACGGTAGGATCGGTGGAGCCTTTCCCACAGAGTTCACAGCAAAGGGCCCATTTGCAGCAGCTGCCTGGACAATCGGCTCATTTCCTTCCGGTGTAAATCCTATGGCAGGCCCGCCCCGGGTTCGATTCCAGGAGGTCAGCGCGCGAGCTCGGCACGCATTACGTCGCTGGCTCGCATGTTGATAAACATTCTCCCCATGTGCCGCACCGCTGGCTGGCGTCTGGGGGCATAATTAATTACCTCGTTCGTTTGTTTCGTCCGGCGGAGTGCGTTTTGCAAGACGACCCGGAGGGGGTCTATCGGGGAAGCAAATCCCAGCTAAAGTGTGTAATCCGGTGGTAGCGGCACTGGAGCGAATAAGCGACTGATAAGGATTAAGTCACGGCCCTGATCCCTTACTGGATTCACTCTCCATAAATTTCCGCGAAACATGAGCTTTGCTTCATGATAAAGTCTGTTCTCCCACCAGGATTTTTTTCTGGTTCAGATGCAGAGGATTGGCACCTTCGTCTCCCTTTCTCACAGCCAGGGATCCGGGCTGAAACCTTATCCCACTATTACAACCTGACAGGCCCCGTTTGACATTCAGGAACACATTGAAACAGTTAGGAGAGGCCCGACCCTTGACCTTTGACCCTCGACTCTGCTGACACGTAGGAGCAGCCTCCCTGAGATCCCCCAGGAAAGTCGCGGCGGGGGGGCTGTGAAGTCGACTGGGGGAAATGTCATCTCCCTTCTTCTCCTGCCCTGTGGTTTGCTGCTATCCATGGGTCAGCCCCTGTCTGACAGCTGTACCCCACGGTGGGGGCTTCTTTGGAGGTGGGAATTTGTGGAAGGGGCGCTCAAAATGCTCCTTCATCACCCCAGGATCAATCGCTTGGCATGGTGTTCATGATAGACCCAGCCCTAAAGGCAAAGTGGCGTCATGCCGCGACCACTAGGGGGCGCAGGTGAGCTGGCGCTCCCAGCCAAGACTTTTGATGGATAGTTCTGTTGCCCTGAGGATGCGAGACCCCTATCACACAGTGCAAAACGTACCCGACTTTGTCTCTTTCTTCCAAGCTCCTGCCTTCCAGCTATCTCCGTTTTCTCGCCTTGATCTCCATCTCCCTTGTGGCCTCCTCCTCTGTCCCTCTCTGCGCACCAGCAGTGCTCCAGTCTCACGTCCCCACAGTCTGAATTTCCTTACCTCAGGTAATAATGCTTAGACTATGAAATCATCCACTCTCCCCCCTCCCCCCCCCCCCACCAAACCGGAGCAGAACTTTAATATTTATGACCATGAATCTTGGACAGAACCCGATCCTGGCCTGTGTCTCCCTGGTGTTTCCAGTGGGCGACCCGGCTGGCTGGGTTCAGGCCCACTCTGGGCCCGGGCCCCCATGCAGAGCTGATTAGAGCACAGGAAGCCCACCGTGACACCGCTGACACTAGGCCTCGCCGCCACATCCTGCCCCGGAGACCGTCAGCATGGCGACGTCTGATTGCCTGCGACTCGTCCCGGTCGATTCAAGATGGCGAGGAAGCAAAGGATGTAGTTAGGCGCATAAGAATGAGGTTAAAAAGGATGGCTGCAGGAAAAGCCTTTCTGTTTTTCTTTTGCCGGGAAAGTAGGAAAACAAGGTAAGTGTCTTTATGTGGCCACTTCCGGCTGCCGTCCCCCATCCCGTTGTTATTGTAATTTGTTCTCAGCCCTGCATTGATTTCTTCCACCCACGATTATAGCTTCTGGGCTGCTATTAATCACATAAGGACTGTTCTTTAGCAGTCGCTGACTGTCTGCCCCCCTCCCCCAGTTGCCCGTGCTATGTTAAGAGGGCAGAATTCCACCAGCTCACTTATGAGAAGGGGTTGACCCCCTCCCCGACATCGAAGGTTATAGCACATGTCTGCTGCAGTGACAGCAGCGGCCCCCCATTCCTCCCCGCCTTGCGTCTAGCAGTAGGTGTAGCCCAATGGAATACATGATCTGCATATCAAAGGCATGAACCCCGCCCCGAGGTCTAAGGTCCTGGCTCCCCATTGGCCATTTTGAGTCTTGTGTAAATGTGATTCCATCAGGGGCCCCAGAGCAGACCACAGATCTACAGCAGTTTAGAAGGAAGAACGCTGCTGCCACCTATAGCACCACGACAGGAAAGCGCAGTGTGTGGAAACACGACTGAGGCTGGGAGAGCAGGGGATGGGAAGTTCATATGGACTGTGAACCCCCCCCCACCCAATGCACAACAACAGTGGTATCTTCCTGTATGTCCTTAACCAGCAATAGGGGCACAGTGAAATTCAATACCTACTGGCAGCTGATTACTGATTGTGGAGCTGCCTCCCGTCCATATGAGCTGTACTTCCTCGGCCTCGGACCCAGAGGGGGCCCGCGACCATTGGGAAATGGGAAATAAGCAGCGGGCTTGTGGAAAGGAGGGTTTGCTAAATGAGGGATGAAGTAGATGGAGGTGTGGATAACGCAGTCCTTATCCCCATGGGACCCACCAGACGACGCTTTCCGCCGCTTCCATTACGAGCCAGCTATCTCGGAAATAATGGAGGGCTTATATCTGTCAGACACATCGTTCGGGGAACACATGACAGTTTTATCTCGCAATGTTTAGCCAAGAATCTTCCTTCTCTCAATGCATTGGATTTTTTTTTCTCTTTCACACCTCATAAAGTCAATTACAGTACTAAAGATAATTAAAAAGGCCTATTAAAAGGTAGGTCTGGTACTGAATGCCACACTGGAGTCTTGGACCACTGAGTCCCACGCAACTTCCAAACTTTACCTCTTTGTGCGTGAGTTTCACACTTAATTGATTGCTGGCTTTGCTTCGCAGGCACTTTAATTACGACTTAGGTGTTTCTGAGGCGCGCATTCTAAATTTAGCAACGTATTGGCTTGCGGAAATGGGATTTCAGAGGGGGCAGTAAGTCTAAGTTCGTAATGGCTTGTGACTCAGACATGAAAAATAATTCTTTTTTTATGCAATGTAATTGTTACACAAAAGGTAGCTTTAAAACCGAACAAGGTCGTTAATAAGGTTGTTAAAAGATGTCTGTGTGTGCACAGAAAAACAGATGAGACATTGCAGAAGTTGTTTTTTAAACTTGCAATAGTTTTATTAATAGCAATTCCCCAGGTATAGTGATTAACCTAGCTCTGGTCTTCTTGTCACCTGTAATTTTTTTTTGTTTTTAGTAATTCAACCCCCCCCCCCCCCCCTCCCTTTTAATTTTTTTTCATCCCTCTCTCTCTAAAGACCTGTTTGCAAACTGGAGGGAGAGAGCAGAGAGTGAGATCCTGTCTGATTGGGTGGAGCACATGGGTGGGCGGGGCATGAAAAAAGCAATGCAGGATTATAGATGCAAAACACAGGTTCAGCAAGGCCAGTGAACTGGCCCTACAAGGTGAGATTTGTATGCATGTGCTATAAATCTGCTTTGAAATGAGATAATCCGTCTAATGGAGGTAGACGGACCATCTTACCATTAACTACTTTCTAAATAGACCGCACGTGTACAATTTCATCAATAATACATGAATAGTCCTGCAGGGCTTAACAGCCACTGTGGCTTCTGAGGTGCATGTTTGTCTGATGCCAGTGATGTCCAACAATGGGGGAAAAGCGTGTTTATTATAATTACTTTGTCTTCTACAGTTTCCTCACTTAGATAAAGCTTTTACTGGCCACCCCCTGAACAAATGCAATAAACAAACAATAAGTAATCTGGCTTCCAAAATGAGGGTTTAGTGCATGACATGGACAATCAGTGCGACGATTGAGCAGAAATGAGCATGGCCTCAGCGAAAACCGGGAGAGCAGTCAGGGTGCAGCTTCACATGGGGAGCTGGAAAAGACAGACATTTACACTATTTACAGAGCGTTTCGATGTCATGGTAAGGCCTCACAAAGTTGGTCATCTGCACAGGCAAAAATAACGTAACTATTAAAAAAAATATACTCTCAGATGTCATTTGGAATCGATCAGACGTGGAATTATAGGGAATTAGATAGATTAGATAGATAGATTGACAGACAGACAGAGAGACATACATAGACAGCTATAGATATGCATGTGTGGTATCCGATCCATAGTTTCCCCTACCTTGTACTACCCAGCTCACTGAAGCCTTGAAATGATTATGAGGTTCAGGTTATGAACGACGGCTGGACAGATAATTGGATGGATGTGTGCATTTTATACTGTATTTTTACAGAATTCCGCTATGATTTGTAAAGCAGACCGGATGTGAGTAAACATTTCTGGATGAACCAATCACTTTCTGATTAACATTAATGCGTATAAAATATCTCATCTCATGCCGACTAATTATCCATTTTTATTAGAGCAAACTCAAAAGCCACCGTGCACTAATTAGGAGTTCGTTGCTAGACGTAATGAGATATTTTAATGAGCGATATTGTGGTTATGGCTTTGATCATCAGCTGGCGTGGTTTAGTCAGTTCCCCTAAGCATCGCACCTCAAACTTTAGGCAAAAAAAAAGTGAAAATGCATATTCAAACTAAAAATCTTCCTCAGAGTCAGCAGAAATAATATCTGACACTATGAGAAAATCAGGCTGCCACACAAGTAAAATGAATGCTAATAAAGATTAATGTCACATGAGACTTAAGTTCAACAAAGTTATCCATTAAAAGATGATTATAATCCTGGTTTGGTATTCGGTTTGAATGAGTCATTCCCTCACAGCATTTCCATTTGTACCCCTACGTTCCCTGACAGAACTCTTCCCCTCAGTCTCCTCAGACTTTAGCATACGGGCTGCCTTTGATTGTTGCCGTTTCTCCCGTCCACAGTCAGTTTCTTTTCATTTTCTCAAATGTCGAAGTTACAGTGGCTCAATTGGACCACAGAGTACAAAGAAATAATAATAATAATAATTAAAAAATCTCCCAGAATTCACAGAGGGTGGCTGAATTGTCGGGAGTGGCACTGGAAAATCAGGACGGAATACAAACTCAAGTTTAGAACAAAGGGGTGTGAAAATTACTGGTAAAAATATGTAGATTTCGGAAAGAAGCCACATGCAAATGATCCTGCGAGATTGTTCCCCACTCTCCCACGCTCGTATAAAAATATGCAGATGTCCTGAAATCCCCAAGCCTGCTCTACCTATGTAGCATTTTGCTAATTTGTGTTATAACAAAATAGGGCAAGGTGAGGTGGCTGCACCTCCTCTACATGTTTGTATTTTCACGTGCACAGTTCGGCAGGCTATTTAAACATAGTAGGGTTACAAAAAGAATTAGTTATCAGATGGTAACGATAAAGAAATTTCGAAATGTGACTCCAGTGCTTACCTCAGGAGGTAAGAGTAATGGGGGCAGTGAGAGGGGCGGGCTCAGAACAGGGAGCAGCCGAAATTGTCAGTCTGCCGGCATTTGAGGAGCTTGAGGAAGGTCTCCATCTTATGGGCGTCCTTCTTGAAGCAGGAGAACACGGTGTAGTCCCTGAGGACAGACTCCAGCATCTCGGGTGCTGTGTCGTAGCTCACCGGGCGTCGGTTGTTCTCGGCGGCCGCCAACGTGCCTTCATCCAGCATCTGAGAAGAACCGTGGCCGAGTGTGACCTATCATGGCTTCGGCATGGAATGCTTTAAGGTCAGGTGACACTGACACTGCCAAGAGACTCTACAGAGACTTAGGCAATGTCAGCATATTGAAAGGCTATACCAATAGAACTGGGCCACTTTTATGCACCAGTGGGAGATTGCGGTTGATTTAATATAGCTAATGTTGTGCAGCTCAAATTTATGCATATCAGAACGACTCCCTCGCAGAAACCTCAATAATTTATAACGTTTGGGAGGTATTTCCAGTGCCTCTACTGGGGCACTACCTTGAGTTTTTTCCATTAAATATGTCGCTGCAGAGAAAGAAGCTGATCTAGATTCACAAATGAAGGCTCAGGCATACTATCCCAGCTCCAAGGCCCCAGCCTGGCATGAAATATAAAAAAGTCAATTACACAGGCATCTGAAAGCTTATAAAAGCGGGGGTATGAGCTGCAGTAATAGGGGAAGCACACTGGTGACACTGAGTGACCCCTTAGAAGCCCTTTATGTAATCTTTGAAGGATGCAACCATAAAACCAATATAGCATAGTATATTGTAGCGTAGCATAGTATAGCACAGTATAGTGTAGTATATATTAGTATTGTATTTGTACTATTGAGTTGTCGAAATTACTACAAAAAAAAGAAAAGTGCTGTTAAATTCTCCCTCATGATGGGGCACTGAAATGTCTCAGGAAGTCTAAATATACACCTTTCGATCGGGAATTGATTCGACTGACCAATCACAAGCTTGGTATCACATCCCACATCTCCATTTCGCATGCAGGGCCGGAAGCCCCTATGTGGTGAGATGGGCTGTCTGACCTTCCTGACGAGGACCACAACACCCTGCTCCAGGCTCAACAGCTTGTCCGACATCCACTTGGTCTTGTTGAGCAGGGCAACGGGGGCGTTGTCATAGTGGCCCAGGGTCGTCTGGAGATAGACTAGTGGCTCTATCCAGGACTGCACCAGCATCAGGACGGAGTGGAGAAGCCACTTTTCCTATGAACAAAAAGCACTGGGCATTATGACCATCCTGTAAAAATGCTGCCAGCCTCCGCTAATGCTCCACTTAGCATATAATTATGCAATTTCCTATAGAGATAGATAAAAGGTTTTTATTATCTTTGGCTGTGTTCCACCAGTATAGGTAGATTTAGACCTTAACAAAAGCACTTCACAAATGCGAATTGTAAAAGGTTAAGGGGGGTGTTATGTGTGAAATATTGGAGTGTGTTGCCTACGGACAGTTTGCTCTGCCAAAAAGGTCACTCGCTTATTTGGAAGGGACATTGCAGTGCATGACAAAAGAACGATTAAATAAAGCAAGTAAAGGCATATATGGATCTGCAGAAAATGTCTGGGGCAAAACTTCACTTTCTTGGCGGGATGTATGTGATATATGTGATGTGAAGTTTTAATAAGATGCCTGAATCAAGCTTTCAAAGGTGAATAGCATTCTTTCAGTCACTGGCTTCTTCCCACAGCATCATGTTACTGTCTGTTCACTGGAGTAGAGGCCAACAGTTGACCAAGTCAATCCACTGCACCCTCTTGTTGGCCGGTCTAGCTATCAGTTTGCCGCCTTGTTTCCAAGCGCCATTTCCTTGACTCAGATCTCTGCTGTTGACTTTGGGTGAGAGTAGAGGGCTATGAGGTCCATGCTGAAGACATATGAGGTTACGAAACACATTATGAAGCGGTTGACCTCGCCTGAACACTGCTTTACTTCAGGCCGCTACAGTGTCAGATTGCCCCCCCGACTGTCCCCGCTTGGATGTCGAGTCTCCATCATCCCAATTCTTTTAAACCTCAACTCTGTCTATGCTATCTCAATGTTTCAAGGCATAAGTGACCCAATCGGCAGCTCAGGGTCCAGAGGCCGCTAGCCCCCAGCCCCCCCCCCTTCCCCCCCAACTTCACCAGCCGATGGTGTATGTGTGTCTGGTAGAGAAGGTGGCCCCCACTGAGTGTCGGGTCGGCCCTGACCATACCGAGATCTGCTGGATGTCACTCTTGGACCTGGGGATCAGGAAGGACTTGCTGGTGCACACGCTTCCTCCCGGGTTGCGCTGGGATTGCCACTGGAACGGGATGAACGTCTCCTCCTAAGAACCACAGCGCGACAAAATTAACGGCGGCTCCCATGCGAGCAGGGGAGCAGAGCGCAGCGCCTTCCAACGTGGCCCCGTACGCTGCGTCCTCGCCATGCTTTTTCATTTCTTCACGGTCCTATTTATGGCTGGAAGAGTCTTAAACACTTTTTGGCGCGATATCAATGGAGCTGTCTGGCATGCTTTCCGGCAATCAAAACCCATAATAAGTGCAGGGATTCGCTCTTTCCAGGGCTCTTTTCCAGTTCCACCGGTTTAATAAGTCATTTTCATTTCGCGGCTGCGGGGCCGCGACTCCGACGCGATGGATGGGGGGGTGTACACTCGCATTGTTTGCAGATCGCAGAGACGCAGGAAGTTATGCAAATGCATCTTCTAACGCGAATGTGAATTTCGCCGCGAGTCTGCTGGACCGTAATTTGTCACATCATTTCTGCATGTGGCCTACACAGCAATTTCTCTGCTGTAACATCAGCCTGATTATTCACCGGGACTATTATCCAATTCATTCTGAGTATTACATACATTATAGCTTTAGGTTGCATGTGTGTCCATTTACCAAGCTGTACAAAGTGTATTAATTCATTCTATATTGCTGTTCAGGCATGGTAAGCAAATTTAACTATAAGAATGCATTCATATTGGATGTTTAATATTAATTGGGCTTTTCGCTGCAGTTATTTTGTTGCAGGCAGGGAAATGATTTCAGTTAAAATTAAACTTATTCAAAATGAACAATTGCAGCAATGCCTGATTCAGAGAGAAAGGGTGTTCCCAATAATGCCATTTTAAATTGTTGTTGAATGTCATGCATTTACCCAGAACAATCCCAACCTGATGCTGCATTGAAAATGAGGCAGGGTACATCCTGCACTACATGCCAGTTCATTGTGGTGTTGAATGTTATACACTAACGGTATTTTAACATCCATTTGTGCTGTGGAAAACTCACAGACTTTAGCTATTTCTCAGGGTGCTGTTATTCTTCGTACCGTGTAATTTCTCCAGAGGTGAGTAATTCAGGTCCAGAGAGTAAAAGTCCAGACCAAGATTTTGTTTCAACCAACCAGTTGACCATAAAGAGTCACAGAGGACTCAACTGGTTGGTTGAAACAAAATCCTGGTCTGGATTTTTACTCTCTGGACCTGAATTACCCACTTCTGAATTTCTGTAATAACGCACATGGGGTTTAGGTAAAATGTTCTGGGGTGCAGACCTCTAAGGCCAAAGCTCACTGCCAAGCCTTTTTGGTCACACCTTTCATCGCCGTGCTTAATTTCCTGCAGTATAATATCACGCTCTTTAAACAAGGTTTGGAAAATATATGGCTAAACTAACATTTTTTTAATGAGTAGCAGTTCTGCATTTAAGCATACAATTCATACATTAATAATTGGCTTTTGAGTTTCACTGCTAGCACTTCTGTTTGTTGCACACCCAAGTTGGTGGGGAGTGGTTTATATACCAGGTTGGAGAGCTTTCTCCAGCATCAGCACCCTGCATCTTCTACTGCAGGAACTCACTCACCGGTCTGCTCCAAGGATGGAGAATGAATCCCAAACTCAAAGTTTCTCCACTGCGTTCTGGGTTTTTATGTTTACTCTTTTTCTGGCATCTCCTTCTGTTCAGTCACTTCTCTCATCAGGAAGGCGGTGAATCGGCCTGCGAATCTTAACACGAGTTCTTCAGTTCCCGCCGCATGAAAGTATTAATGTGTATCCTCACAGCTACATCTGGTTCACGGGCCAGTTCACAATTCTAGACCTTTGTCCTGATTTCTCACTATCCATCCCTGCCACCTTAGCTGCCGGAAAATCTGTTTCCATCCTGCGGTGAAAGACTAATGCTTCCAGGTGACTCATAGCTGACTCACATACAGTATGTATCATTATTTTTCATCCTGTCCAAATTCATTAATATCTTCTGACAGGCTATGCCAAAGTCACTGCTGTGGGAACCGGATAGCTAATCGCTGGCACATCGGATGGGCGCTCTGGAACTCTGAATCTCCGTCGAAACTTGACGCGTGAAACGTCAGCCAAAATTCCCTTGCTGCAAACTGCCAACGCTTTCCTTTGCTAAACAATCGTGTTCCAGTGGGCCCTGCCCATCACACTGCGACCTTATCCTGCTGTTAGCGAAGATGCTTTGCCATGATTTCTGCATCACAATGTAAGAACAAAGACGGCCGGTTAGCCGTGACCACCTTTGAATATCCAGCTACGGAATCGTTGTGTTGCCTCCCTCGCCACCCACCTAGGGCCAGTCCTGCATTTTTATCAAAACGATCTTCCCCACTCAAACCCGCCGGCTCCATCGCTAGGCGACCGGCCCCTCCTTGGCAGCATCAGAGCACTCTCGCTCTCAGTTTTTATGCTAATATTTTACCGCTTCATCGCTACTGTGTTACCTTTGCACACTCAAACAATGCAGCACCCCTACAGGAGATCACTTTACCAGCAATACTGCAGATCCAGCACCTCAAAGTCAATATCTTTTAATTATTTATATATGAATGCTATTACTGAAATAATTAGATGATTACAGATTAGGTTGCTTTCTTCTCCTGAGGAATTCATGCCAAGGGAAACGATGCACTGTGTGCACTGTATTCAGTCAAAAAGCAAACGGCGTGAAGACAGAAGCCTGGACTTTACAGTTAGCGCGCAGGCTGTCGAACTCCAGCCGTTTACTGATAGAAACGGTCTTTATAGTTAAAATTCATTTCCCGCCTTAAAATTACCTTCTGTCTCCACCAACTGCTGCAGCGAACTTCTCATACACTCTCAAAAGTGACATCAAAGGAGTTTTAATCTGCATTGACGATCGCTCACCTCTGACTCAGATGTAGCTTAGGTGACGATTAGCCGAATTGGGCCTGACACTAACCCTGATCCTCTCAAAAGCTAAATGTCGCCTCTGATATTTTCTAGAGTCTAGCAAAGTCTCTACTGCTGCATCTCTTGTGCTCTAAGGAACAGACAATCATATATGATGACACAATGACAATGACACAGTGATATGATAGCTGTGTCCAAATTGGGGGGCTGCCTAGGACGCAGCCTCCGTAGACCTCGTCCTTTGCTACGAAGACTAGAAGAGAGTGGCTGTGAAATTTGGCAGTCTAGCCTTTTAGATACAGCATGAGCAGCAGCCAATTGTATCGTATTCTGAGCGAGAAGCAATGTGATTGGTTAAAGCTTGCTACGGCAGTCGCGGTAGACAAGCCCAGTGTCAATTTTTTATTTATTTATCTGTTTTATAATAATAATATTATATAATATTAAATATTATTTGTTATTTATCATACTTTTTGTAATTTTTGTATTATATATTTTATTAAAGTGAGTTTATTAATGTACTTGGAGATTT
>JAODKL010000054.1:71181-81229 GCA_026780765.1 Petrocephalus schoutedeni
AGCCATGCCCGCACCACACTGCCATGCCCACACCACACCGCCATGCCCGCACCACACTGCCATGCCCGCACCACACTGCCATGCCCACACCACACCGCCATGCCCACACCACACCGCCATGCCCGCACCACCCTGCCATGCCCGCACCACACTGCCATGCCCACACCACACTGCCATGCCTGCACCACCCTGCCATGCCCGCACCACACTGCCATGCCCACACCACACCACCATGCCCGCACCACACTGCCATGCCCGCACCACACCGCCATGCCCTAGTCCAGCATCCCTTGTGGTTTGTTGCTTGGTAGTTAACACCCTGCCCTGCCGCCTACATGCCCCACTACCCATTGGTCTGAGCAAGTGAGATGGTGGTTCTGCTAAGAGAGGACCTGGCAGTCCCTGGGATGCCACTGTTCCCACTCCCAGGCTAGTAATATATCTGTCAAGACGGAGAGCTGCACTGAGGTCTTAATCACGGCCGCGTCAGATGGCTGCCAGGGCCCGGCTCCTCTGACAGCTGAGGCCCTGCCTCATCCCCGTCTCCTGTAAGCCAAAGCGCCCCTCCAGCAGGTGCTCCTCTCCGCTTCCCGAGCTCCCCCGTGCGTTACCATGACAGCAACAGCCCTTTGATCAATATCAAAGATGATGGCTGAGGGCTTCTGGGGCCATGCCGGTGCCCCGCCTTCCGGGCACAGGCACGCTAACCCCCGGAGCTCCGCGAAGGACCTCTTTTCATCTCCCTCGCCTTCCCGCTCTCTCTCACCCTCTCCTCCACCATTACCTCTGCATCCATCGGCCACTTTCATCCCTACATAAACAGATAGCCTGTCATCGGTCTAATAGACAGCATCTCCGCTGGAGCACGTCACCCAACATGAATATCTTTATTGTCTTTAATCATATTCGCCTTCGTGTCCCAAGGAACGTGCCAGATGGGGGGCGCTGATTTCACAGTGGAGAAAAGCGTAGATCTTTGTTTTTGTTGCTGGTTTTACAGGAATTTACAGGAAGAAGTCGGTCTTCCGGTTCTCCTCTCATAGAGCTCATATCGCTGCCAGGTGTCGTCCTCTGACAGCTGCTTGACAGCACGCTGAAGTCTCAGATTTGTGGCCCGATCATTTTCACTTTTTTTTTTTCTTTAAGAATCAAGCCAATTTTACACCACAGCATCTTCAGTTTGCTACGAAGAGGCTTATTGTCTTTGAGATGATCCTCACGCGATTCACGCATGCCAGCTCGCTGCTGACATTTCGATATTAAACCGAATTATCTGACTTAATTTAAACTCATTTTATTTTAGCCCCGAATATTTATTGCATTTCACAAAGTTCACAGTCACGCTGCCTCTAAGTAATGAGATGAAACCCAGCAGCAGGTTCTGCGACTCTTTACCTCTAAAGCAGTGATCAAACAGCCCTGACGACCTCGGTAGTGTGAGAGCACCGCTTGGCTGTGGGTGCCACTGGGTCGGGTGGCAGGTGCTCGTCCTGGCAGCTTCGGGACGGTCCAGACGCCTCAGCTCTGGGTCTGTGTACGTCACCGGCCAAGAAAACGCCCTGCCAGCCAAAGCAGCAGAACAATGATGTCATTTGGTGTGTTTCCTCCAGCATACTGTGTATTTTGCAGAAAAATGTATGAAGTATTATTTTGAACCTCTGCACTTAAGCACTGGATTGTTGGTTGTGGGTCGGTCTGTCTGGAGGGCGGATTCCTCGCATGTCGTCCCTCTGAACCCCCAAGGGCACGGACGTGGAATGGAGGCGATTCTGGCCACCCGGCTAGCGCATGTCAGTTAAAGAGAGCGTGGACGTGTCGAGCGAGACGTGAGAAAGAGCATCCCGTCGTCGCCGTCTGTACACGGCCTTCCAAACCCGCCGTGCCACTCCGGGGCCAAATTAATTAGCCGGCTTGCAAAACAAAATCATATTTGGTGGCCGTAATCAGCTGCTAATTGAAAGGCCCTTCAGAAGCCGTGGTAAGCCATTACATCTGAAGCAGAACAGCCTGTTCCTGTTTGTTTTTGGTCAGGAACAGCATGAACCAGGAAATGTTCTAATAAATGCGAAATATGGCACAGAGTAATATCAGGCCGGCTCTTATAAGGTATTTGCCACAGAATATTCAGCAGATGTGCAGTTTAACATATTGTTTATGTCCATGACAACACGTGTGGCTCCAAGAAGGAATGGATATTGGGTATTAATCAGTAATAAACATCTCAGTCTGACCTCTGACCTTTGCTGTGTAAAACTTTGATTTTGTCTGTCAAAGGGTGTCAGCCTTGCCAGTTCGCCACCTCTCCTGAAGTCAGCCCAGAGGCCGATATACCCCCGTGTTTGCTGAACTTCACCACCGTCGCACCGTGATCGATGAAACTGTGACGTAAACGCAGACTCACCGCAAACTTCAGGCCACGTTATCGACTTCAGAGCGACTTTGACCCGTGCCTCTGCCACGCTCGTCCAGGAAGAGGAATGACTCACCAATTAGAACACGGTGTCGGAAGCGGGCAGCCCGGGCCGGCCGGCTGCTGGACGAGGCGTGTTAACACCACTGATTCACTCTGCTAATGCGGCCCTCGGCCCCCTGCCAGGCTCTCCTCTTCGCGTCATGATATATACCAGCTCCTAATAAACTCTCCCGGACAAAATGGAGCGTCGCAATTAATAAACTCTCATCGGATAACACATAAAACCCGTAATTGAATCTCGATGTAATCAACCTCTGTATCGCGGGCTGTGGCTCGCCGGCTGTGGCCCCCCTGCCGCGGCGCCGCGCGGGCCCCCGCCCCAGCAGCAAAGGGCTCGCCCCGGCACCATCTGCCGGTCGGCGGAATGGGAAAGGTGAGCGAAACGCTGACTCCGTCGTTTCGGGAGCAGACGCGGCTCCGGGTGGCTGACACGGGCGCCCACGGATGTGTGAATTATGCGGGATTCTCCACTGCTGACGGCTGGGGCCTTTTCAGCCTCTGCTGGTCTGAGCTGCCGTGGCGGAGTCTCGCCCATCAGCTGATAGGTCTTCGTACTTGCTTCCCCTCTGTCATTATTATTAATACCCCTGTTGTAAGATGGGGGGGGCAAGTGCCGCAGGGCCGGGCGAGGTCACGTGACGAGCGTGATTTCGGCGCCTCAATAGCAGTCCCATAGGGTCATATCCCGACCCCCGCAGTCCTTCCTAATCCTAACCCTCACTCTTCTTTACTTCTCCAGTGTGTCCCCCTCCCCGACTCTGCCTTGGTATTTCCCTCCAAAATCCCTGTCCATCCCTCTCCTTCCAGCTTGCCATGCTGCCCAGAGTGAAAGCCGCGTCCCGTTAGCAAATGCATGCTCCTTTTGTCTTTGTCTTCCCTCCTCGATTATGCCTCTTTGGCCCCCCCCCCCCCCCCCCCCCCGCGACATTACCGCTTTTGTCTAACTTTTGTGTATTTCTGTTCCATAGGCCAGCAGAGGCGACAGAGACGAGCCAGAGGAGGGTGACGTACAATAAATCAAACACGCCGCAGCACATTCAGTCGCCGGAGAGTGAACATCAGCTTGCAAGGACCGGGATCAGCGTCAGACCGGCGGCTGAGGCCCAGAGTCTCTGAGGCGATGTGACATCGTCATTGTTCAAAGGCCTGTGATGCAACTCGCTGGAGCTTAATCCAGTTTCTGAGCCCACTGGTGCTAGCAAAGGCAGACTAGTGCCCGAAGCTCAAGTTCCGCGGGTCCAGCGCCCCGGACACCCAAACCCCTCCTTTGTCCAACAACATACACAGTGATGGAGCCCCCTGGCTGTGGAGCCCTCCCCCCAGCTCCTGCCCCCCCACATCGCCACATACGGAAGTGTGTGAACACAGCAGCCCCGGTTCCTGTAATTACACCCCAGGCCGTCTGCCTCACATGAAAGGCACGTCTCCTCCCGGACGGGAGATTAGCGGCCCGTTTTCAAGCCTTTTTTTTCTGAAGAGCAGGTATTTTGTCACAGGCCTGAATGGAAATAGCCGCCCATTACAGTGGAACACCCCCTAACTCGCACCCCTTCTGAGTGACATGGGGGGGGGGTTACATTTGGGAGCAAGGTGGGCAGACCCGACCCAGTGGTGTGCTACTGTTACTTTGGTACCTATGTTGGGGCGGCTGCTTCTGCAATCAAAGGCGCAGAAGCGACCAGACTTCCAGAGGGTTCTTCTCTGCGGTTATTGGTGGATGGTTGTAAGCTGTAGGTCACCCCCAGCTTGTACCAGCATCTTTGTAACATAAACGTTTTGTTTTGCTTCAAATGAACATGTCCTCATTGACCTGTGCTTCTGTCTCCGCCAGCTCTTTGCAGTTTTTTTTATGCGTGTGCAATTTCGGCGCTGAGTGGCTGCTGTTATTTTGGGGTATAAATGCTGTGTTCCACTTACATTTCATTGTCTGGCTGTCGCTTTGAACCTTTCGCCGGAGTTTTCACCGGAGAAATTCAGCTTAAGTGCCGTGGGGTGCAACTTCAAGGCCCCGGCTGGAACGCTCCTTTAAATCAGCGTCCTTAGCCAAAGCACCGCCCTCTTCATACTGTGTTTACTGCATATCTTCTTTTAAATATTGATTATTGAAGTTGATGTATGATCACTCATACATCAACTTTAAGTCAGAGAAAATATGTCATTTCTTGAGGTTTAACATAAAAATTGAGGTTGCAGTAATTTTCAGAAAAATAATTGCTGAAGTGTTGGGCCTCTTTTATGTAACAAATGAATAACTAATGATATTAAGCACAAACTAGGGCACTTGCTGTTCTGGGAAAGTGCACAAAGCGGCGTGCGAATGGACTCACATCAGTCCTTCTTGTCACTCATTAAAAATAATAGCATTGGTGTAATTACTCTCTGCTGAATGGAGACACTAGAATACAACACCTATTTTTCATTGTGTCAGTGTTTGAGTGGCCAACACCAGAGTCGCTAATTCAGACCATTTGGAGTGGACGCCATTAGCTCATGGAAGCCCCTGTGTGCCTGGGCCCGGTAGCTAGCACTGAAGGGCATCTCAAGCACGTCCATTTATTAAGCTCAAGCACCTTTGTCTCGATTTCGACCCCCCCCAACCCCCCACCCCCAGGGAGAGTGGGCCCCTTTTGTAGGCTTCGCTGAGCTCCACAGCAAGAAGGGGCCGGGTGTGACCCCTGCCTATGGGAAGGGCGCTGCTCTTTAGAGGGGACCACTACCCAGTCCCTCACTGTCCCCACTTGTGTCTGACAGTGCTGTGGACCACAGTGGCTTTACGGTCTGCAAGACTGGAGATTGGATGTCCAAAAGAGAGGCTTACGTGCAAGGGGTCTCCTAAACTGAAGAAGTAGGGGCGGATGTCTGTCAGGCTGTCTTTGTTACACCCGGGCCAGTATTCAAATTCATTCCCATAATAATAAGAAACTGATCACATGCCTGGGCTTCAAACTGCACATTCTCAGAGTATTTAGGCCTGAATGACATGTCACCTGCTTTTTTAAGCCCAAACAAACCAAGATCCCCAGATCATTTAGACTAACCCTAGCTCTGCATGGATACACCTCACTCAGATACAAATCCACTGGGGTGCGCCCTACTCGGACACAGACCCACTGGGGTACGCCCCACTCGGACACAGACCCACTGGGGTACACCCCATTTGGACACAGACCCACTAGGGTACGCCCTACTCGGACACAGACCCACTGGGGTACGCCCCACTCGGACACAGACCCACTGGGGTACACCCCATTTGGACACAGACCCACTAGGGTACGCCCCACTCGGACACAGACCCACTGGGGTACACCCCACTCAGACACACCCATCTACCATATCAGCAGTTCCTGCCATGTGGCTTGTTGGGCAGTGATACTAGGGGGGGTGGCTTTGATTTCACAAAAACATCACTCTCTCAGGTGGCTTTTATACTTCCCCTATGATTTGCTCATTTTTTAAACACATAGTTCTCCTTCTGGTTAGTGTAAATAAATGGCATGTGAGTTAAAAGGCCTCCATTTCACAAGCGGCCCCCGCCCCCTGCCATGCACACAGATGCTGAGCGGGCCATTAGGAACCCAGATGCATAATTCAAATTCATCACTCACACTAAAACACACTCTGCTGAGGGCAGTTAATGAACCCGAACATTTAGTCTGTTTTCTTCTTACTGAAACTCAGTAAATGTCATGAAATGGAAGGGAATCAGAAAAAGAGGGGAGTTTCACAGCTGGGCCACCTCAGGGTGCCGGTGAGCATGCTCAGGACTCTCCGGCCCTGCCCACCCTTGCTGTAATTCCTCCTAACTGCCTGTAGTGGGTGCTGTTTCTGCAGCCCCGTCGCCCTGCCCACCCTTGCTGTAATTCCTCCTAACTGCCTGTAGTGGGTGCTGTTTCTGCAGCCCCGTCGCCCTGCTCTAGTCGCAGGCTCTGACAGCTGGGAAACCGAGGCGTCCAGACTCTCGGAGCGCTTGGAGATAAGCAGCAATCTGTTCCCGTCGATCCCGTCTGATCCGGTTCCAGCTTCCTCATGTCCGGCATGCAGATCTCAGGCTTTGTCTGACCACTCCTCTCCCTCGGCGCTTGCTGGCAGAGGAGGCCGCGGCAGAAATCTGTGGCGTCGCACGTTGCATAATGTGCCGGCGAGCATTAAATTTAGCTCCCAAAATCGCTCTCTCACTGGTTCTCGGGAGATCGGCTTACTACAGAAACAAATCCCCGGAATGTTAGGCGTGGGAGAGGCAATGTGCTTTAACGTAAACGTCCGCAACATCAGTGTTGGCTGAGGGCTGCGCGAAGCATGTCAAACGACACTGCGGACACCTTCGCCTAGATCGGCGTCGCCTTTTTTTAATCGGGTACATGTGGAGGGGCCGTCGCCCATTCCCATGCCACGCCACTAGACCCCCGCAAAGAAAACTGGCCCAGGTAACCACCTGATGAGGGAGAAGGGGTGGAGAGAGAGAGAGAGAGAGAGGTGGCCCAATGGAGGCACGTGGTTTTAGCTTGGCTGCCCAGCCCACAAAACGAGAACAAAAGCATGGCACTTGCGGAAGGAGGAGAGCGAGCGGAGCGAGAGGTGAGGCCTCGAGCCGCACCCCCATCCTCCACGGCGCCGCCGGAGACGCCGACTCGGACCCGAGCGGCCGGCAGAGCGTCAGGAACAGAATAGCTAATGAAGGCTTGGAATTAGGGGCCATTGAGATGCAAACTGCAGCCAAGAGAGAAAGTCAATTCATCAGCGCTGGGGAGAATGTCCAGGCAGGGATCCAAGGCGGGGGAGACGCTCTTCTTATTAATCTGAATTACATGAGCTCACTAAGGAGCGGGGGGGGGGGGTGGCATGGCGGCCAGCGAGTGTGCCGACACCACTGTCCTCGCTTTGTAGCTGGAGTGATGGTACCCAGCCCCCCCCCCACCAAGGTCAGGGAGAAAGAGGTGGGAAGGATGAGGAGGGGGCAACACTCACTTTTTAAGGAATCTCAGCCTCCCCCAAAAGAGAGGGAGGGCGGGAAGACAATGAGAGAGACAAAGGGAGAGTTAGAGGGAGGCGGAGGGAGGGCGGAGGGATCAGCGCAGGACGGGACGAGCTGGCGCGAGGGCCCCCCCACACACAGGTACGCGCATCCTAAGGCGCCGCCCGGAGATCGCTGAGCTAGCATCTCCGCAGAGACTGCAGCAGAGGTGTGGAGCAAAGTCATCTCACCCCCAACACCAGACACAACAGCGTCCTTTTATCCCCCCCCCCCCCCGACCCCCCAATAATAAAAAACAGAGCGGGACTGGGGGGTGGAAGGGCTGACGCACAATGTTCCCAGTGTCTCCATGTCTCAAGCTCGTCAGCGCGGCTCGTCGGGGATTTAGAAGGGAAGACGGATGTAATGAGATTAAACGGCGACTCCGCTGCAGCTTTGGGTGCAGTTTGGGTCTGTTTGTGAGTCGCAGCCCCTGCCGGGCCCCGGGCCCCGACCGCACCATCACTCAGTGTCGCCTACACCGCGGGAGACCCCGCTGCTGAGCGAGCGCTTATTAAACTCTGTGGAATATGGATGAAAAATGGCCCCTCAAGAGCTGATGGGAGATTATCTCGTGATGTATGAGGTCTGACTGGCACCAGCTTCTGCTTTCCACTCGGGCTTACGCAACTTTTATTGCCCCCCCCCCCTTCCCCAGCTGTGATTTTCTGACCTCTTATATTAAAAGCAGGGTCACATGACAGCCGGGGTGCTGGCCACACATAGCATGACCCTTACGAGAAGGAAGCCAGTTGGAATTACATTTGCAGTTTCAGACACACAACGGCCTTCGGATGTAAGCGGTGACCGTGTCTGGGAGCTCAGAGATGCTCCATGGAGTTGCATCTGATCCTAGCTTCTGATCTGACCCATAACTCCGATATGACCCATTCTCTCCTTCCAGCCCAGGCCAAACCTTCATCGATCCAAACCCTAAACCCTTCATTCTAAATGTATTGGTATCTGCAGCAGAGAAATCTGAGCAACTTACTCTTATCTAAAATTGCCTGCTTCTAGAATAACACAGAAATTGAATTTTCAGATCATATTCTCCTAACTGCAAGCCATTGAGAGATTGAATCAATCAAGCTTTATTTAGTGTGGAAAGTGGATGTAGACAATCGGAAAAAAAACAATATTGGGAAAACTGAAAATGATTCCCTGGCCCTTCAGAGAAGACAGCTGAGTGTTGTGGTTGCAGGAAAGTAGCACATTCGAAATAATACTGAAGTAACAAATTGGATTGATTAGAGAGAATCAAACTTCACATCTCGAGTGGAACAATAGAAACCTGCCAGCCCACATTAGCCACGTTCCCCAGTAACATCCATCAACACACACCAGCCGCTGCCGCTTTGATTAACGTGCAGGCTCTCCTGCCGCAAATCCCTTCCAAATCCCTTCCACATCCACTGGCTCTCCAGGGTCAGGCACCTGTCCAAAAACTGGGGTTTCAGCGTCCAGACATGCTGGAGGACATTCTGCCATGAACGTGCAGTTAGTTATTACAGGAGTCGTCTGCCTAAATGTTTATCTGGAAGCTCCTTTACAGGAGATCCGCTGTCCGCCACAGTAGAAGAATTGTGTGTGTGAAAAGAGGATAAAGAATAATATCCGTGTTGAAGCTAGAAAAACCCCTTTTTCCATTTGTGCTGGAAAACATAGCAATAGCGTAGCACTGAAATTATTTATAAAGACAGATCTGTTTTATGGTGGTGGGGATGTCAGTTTTATGAAGCTCGTATTGTGTTTCTACATGAACGGCGGTACTCTGCTCTGCCTAAAGTTGGCTGCCAATGCCAGACAATTTTGAAGGGGTTCGGTTGTACCAGTGGCACGTGGGCTGTGCCGGGCACGCTGATGGCGGTGGGCGGCCTGCTGGGGGAGCGTGCCCCCGCGCCCGGTACCCGCCACCCGGACCACACAGTCAGGCTGTGCCGGGCACACTGAAGGCGGCCTGCTGGGGGAGCGTGCCCCCGCGCCCGGTACCCGCCACCCGGACCACACAGTCAGCCAAACACAGATGCGCCGGCTGCAGGTCCAGCTGCCGCCAATTAGCGGTGCCGCTCAGGGCTGCGCGCTCGCCCTCTCGGGCCGCCCCCCGCATCTCGCGTCTGGCCTGATCTCACATGTCACCAGCCCCCCCCCACACCAGGCACCGCATGCTAGCCGCGCTCTTAGTGGCCAACCATCCTGATTGAAATTCAATAAGCCGTCATCACATTCTATACCTCCCATTTGTCACAGGAAACCCCCCCCGGAGTTCCATTACACAGCCCCCAGGGTTGCGTAACACAGCTGACCCGCCCCCCAGAGTCATTAAACAGCCGGCCTCGGAGGTGATGCGGGCGAGCGGGGAGGACCGGGGCATGGTGTCACCCAGCCCCCGCTGCCCCCCCCAACCCTATTACCCTCACTTACATCATTATTGTGCTTGCCTGCAGAATAGTGTGATGCAGTACAAAACTGTTTATCTGCTCCTTCCAAGCCCGCCCCCCCCCCACACAGGCACACCTCTCAGACCCAGATTGGGCTCTTCTCTGCATGTCCCCCCCCCTAACCCG
>JAODKL010000054.1:87421-98950 GCA_026780765.1 Petrocephalus schoutedeni
GCAGGCCGGCACAGTCACTGTCTCCACAGGATCGTTCACATTCACTGCTAAACTTTCAGTGTGAAGGAAGTTAATGAAGCGATTGTGATTCTTACTTTGCAAGAATCCAATTAATTGCTTGACCTTCAGGAGTGAAATGAAGGATTTGGTTCGATCAGCTTTCCATTCATGCTTTCATTGTGCTGGATTTGAAAATTTACCTCCTCCAGTTAATTTATAATTAATTCCAGCTGAATGTCATAAGATCGTATTGCAATAGGATGAACGCTGAATGATCTTTTGCTTGATCCAGCTATTATAATTAGTTTACCATCAAGCCTATCTGATACAATTCCTTATGAAAGCAATAAAAGGCAAAATGTTTCATTCGTATTTTGCATTTAGCCCCTAATTAAATTAGAAGCTGGAAATTAGAAACAGAAAGAAAATGAGTCTTGATGCACAGGGGGCAATAAAAACATAGCGGGGCTTTTCCCTCGGAGGCAGAAAGCGGGCCAGGCGAGTGTGAGCGGGGCGGCACGCACATCCCCTGTCCTCCCCTCCACACTCACACTCCACTGCTGCTCCAGTGGAGACAACAGGATTAGCGTCAGCCTGCTACCTGCCTCCTCCCACTCCGCGGCACGTTCCGGACATCCCAGGGAAGCCTAACGAGGCGGACGGCGAAGAACTAAAACGCAGAAAAACTGGAGCGATTATTTATTGGGAGAAACAGGGATTCGAAGCCACAGTGGGCGGGATTATCATTCACCGTTAGTCACCGCCTGTTTTAACCTGGCTCCTGTTACTATGGTTACTATGCCCTGGTAATCCCAGGCCTTGCTTCTCCCACTGCAAGTAACAATGGTGGAATTTTGCCGCCGACAGTAATGTTGTTTTAACTGTACAACTTGCATTTTTATTTTCCAGGGTTTCTTTGCACTGTTTCCTGCTAGCCAGGTTCCTCCTCAATACTGTCTACACTTGGGCATTCATTGGAAGCTCAGTCCAGCAGCACCCATGTGCAGTCCTTTGATAGCATGTATGTTTGTAACGCGCTGTCTGCCTCGCTTGTACGTCGCTTTGTGAGACAGCTGTCTGCTAAGCACATTAGATATGAGTGTGGTCTGTGTCACTGATCTTTTCACTGCTCATTAAGGAGACCCCTGTCGTTTACATCTGTTAATAAACGTGATATTTATAGCATGTTTTAACATTGTCGACATCACCCAAATGAGTCTATTTAAAAAGATAAAGCATTGCATCAGTAAATGAATGCAGGGAAGTTCAACTCAAGCTTCTGTTTGGAACGTCTATGCGGGATAATTGTATTTATTTGTCAGACTCCTTTGGCAATGCCCCATTTATCATGTTTACCACTGAAATAATGAATTAATAAAAAAAAAGACATTCAATTAAAATGGAGCCTCCTCCCAAAGAGTCTATGTGCAGCGTGAATACTACAGGGCTTATTTACACGACCCTCCCAGATAACTAGGGCCCGAGGTGGTCGGCTTGGTCTCCGGCCCGGTAGTGGCATCTCGGCCGTCTCGGAAGGGTACACCCGCCGGGACGGGAGCGGGAAATTCCTTTACTGTACCGGCGTCACCGTACCCATCAGGGGGAGCTGGACGGGTCGGAACTGGGGCTGCGAGGTAACAAACGGAGGGCATCCAGCGAGCGGGGAGAGACGAGGCTGTCAGACAGACGGAGACAAAGGGGACAAGGCGCGCACATCACTCACCGGCGAAACACGGCCCTCGTGCCGGCACAGAGAGCCGTAATGGCCCTGCCGCCGGGCTTGCCAGCCGGGGGCTTTTAGCCAAGATGAAAGTCAGCTGCTCTTCCTTTCAGTGCTTGTGTATATAAGCCTAATCCGCTGCGCGGGGCGCACGGGCGCCCGGAGCCCACCCCTCATCCGACTCTGCTTCAGGCCGTTACATTTCCCTTTATTTCATCCTTTCCTCTGCGACACCCTAAGTGGCGCCATCACTCAGATCACAAGGAGACTGCATGAGTGTCCTGATTATCCCTGATTACCTTCCCGTGGGTGTCCGAGCACACGCACGCCTGTGTGGCTATGCTGTAAATTGTCACTCTCCAAATGCAGTCATTACTCTCCCGTCCTCCGCCGACCCCAGCACCAGCACGGCCTCTCGCATCGTTCCTGTTCCTGTCCATTTGCCAGACTATAACAAACAGCAATCTCTCCCCCCTAAAGAGTAAAGATGGGATGTGTTTCTCATTTGTGCTGGCAGAGGCCGGGGTGGATGACACGTGCTTTTCCCACCTTCTCGGAGCCGACTGTTTCCTAACCAAGCAAGGATTTATCCCGAAGTGATTCCAGCTCAGGGCCAAATCTTCCATTATCGCTCGCCCTTAAAGAGTCTGCACTGGGATTAATGCTTTCTCATACCGACTGGTTCCAACTTGGAGCTTATCGCGTACCATGTGGCATACCCATCGACTCCCATTTCCCCACACTGAGCTCCAAACCACTTCTGAGCTCCCTACTGCTGAGCTCCAAACACAAACAGTAACTAAACGTGCTTCGCATTTCTTAGTTTGTTTTGCACCCCTGTGATGCATGTGAGAGACGCGGTTTCAGCTGCGTTAATGCAAATGATGCTGAGATGTGGGGCACAGCACTCGTTAAGGGTGAGCATCACGCTTATAAAAATAGGCTTCTGTTTTTCCTCACTGTCATTATTTTTTATTGTAGCCAGTCCTCTGATACATGCACACCAAGATCGGGACGTCTCTCATCTTGCTAGCCATAGAGATGCTGGAGGATATGGACAGATGTTATATAGATTATATAGATGTTATAATGTGGTGATTCTGGGCCATCTTTGGGGTGCAGGTCTTGTTTTGTTTTGTTTTTTAATGGGGGGGGGGTGCTGCAGCCTTTTCGCCATTTTATGGAGCGGGACGCCATGGTATGCAGCATGCAATGTTGCATTGCACGTGGGTAAATTCCTTTACTGTGACTGATGTGTGGAATAACCCTGAAGAACACAGGCAGGATTGTTACACAATCAAGAGTATTGAAACTGTATTGGTATTATTAGATTAAATAAAGAACAACATCACAGTATTATCCCTACGGAAACCACGCCGGTATGTTGCGGGAAAGTTTACTGTTATTCTTACTGTTTTTTCCAGTTGCTTTGGCACTACTTTGAGAACCATGATATCATTTGTCAAAACTCTAAACTCAAAACATAAACCAAAGATCATTTGTATATTGAACTGAAATCACCAGTTCAAAATGACACAAATTATCATCAAAGTATTACTATTTCAAAATGCATTTCACACATTTGAGATGACAGTCTGTACATTTCATTGCAGTGATCTAACCATCAAGTGATACAAAATGATACTGAGGAAACGGAGGAACAAGATCCCATGCTGACACCATGAAAGTTTCAGGTTAAGAGATCCACTGACACCAATTTGTTACTGATGATTGATTTCACCTTGGCACCAGTATGGACCAGGGGTATCTGCAGCAACATAGCGTTACTGCAGCGTGGAGCAGGCAGGTGGCCACAGAAATGGCAGGAGACGGGCAGCATATCTGAGATGTAGCAGCACACCTTCTCTATTTGGCCACCAGTGCAAATCAGAACAAGTGTTATTCTGAGTTTAACTCTATAGAATTTTAATAATTTCACTTTAGATGGCACCGCTTAGAAACAGACGCTGCTTAAGCTGTGCCGTAAATTATATATACATTGTGTTACACAGTGACACAGATCAGCATAGATTGCCGAAAATCTGCTGGTTTAGCAGATACATCCCAACAAAACCTTTTCGCTTCAGACGTGCCCTTGCAAGTCAAGCTTCTTACGGCTTGTGTCCGAATCTCTGCATTGTGCCTCACGTGTCGTGTTATGCCTTAAATTGTTTGGCGTTCCGTCACACATTTAAATCTAACAGTTCTTAATGAAGTAAAAACATGACATCAGCAAATAACTCGGTCGAACATTAACGTCACGGACCCCATAACTAAAAGAGAAGCATGACTACATGCATTAATTCAACTTTTTAACAGGGAGTTTGTGGTATTACTCGCATAATCATTTAACTGCGCACATACACACACGCGCAGGCTGTTTTATCAATTGATTGGAGTTTCTGCCTAAAAACAGTGTGTAAAAATTAAAATCACAATTTACATTCATTAATTTTAGCAGCACAACAAACAGGGTGATTGTTGTTGCCAAGGCTGGACCCCTTTGGGCTGTTTGTAACCATTCACACTAATTAAAATGTACCTGTTTTGCTCAAGGGACGTCTTCATCATTATGTTATTCTTGAGAAAACATTACTTTTAAAATCCACATTAGAAGAGTGCTTAGGTTCTTACAAAAATTGTATTGCTTCGAAGGCATTCGAAATAGCGATTACTTTGAAAACGTATATAAGCCTAAGGAACTATAAGACAGGCAGGTTTTCAGCTGTTCAACTGGTAATTCCTATTTAGTCACATCTGGTAATAAAAAAAAAACAAATAAATAGTAAAACTGGAACCACGCTGGAGACTTCGTGACTAGTGAATAGGGACGGGTATCGTTAAGATTTTAACGGTACTATTATTTACCAAATTTACATTAAAGTGAAATGCTAAATAAAATTTCACTAAACAATACAGCAATGTTTTAAACATTTCTGATAATGGAGATGTAAAACAAACATGAATGGTTTTAATGCAAAACCTTTAATGCCTTTACACGTGAAACTTTTGCACTTTTGGAAAGGATCACTCTCCACATTGATTCTAGTGAGGTGCAACCACACTTTTGATTTCTTACCTCATCACTAGTTGCGGCTGCCAGATCTCCGGTCCCTGCCCGATCTGTGTGCGCTTGCACATGTTTTACGATACCGCAGATCTATATAGTGTTAAGATGTCTGTCCTATTTGTGAATGCAGGAACAAACTTTTCATGCAATACCATCGGCACAGTAAGCTGTCAAATACTCCTCTCGCATGGGAGTTACAATATTACCAAGATCATTGTAATAAAATAAAGACATACTCAGTCGCTTTTGTTAGATTTAATTCTTTCTAACAATTTCTCAGTCCAGAACAAGTTTATGTGCATTTATTTAACTGTTTTACAATATCACATAAAATAAAAAGCTGCGTATCTGCCTGGGAGGCAGGCTGTACTTTTCATATATCTCAATGGCTACTAACGGATATTAAGTATCATGTAATTGTGTACGTATGCTTTTATATCTTACAATGTATTAAAATTTAAATTTGTGCGCATAGTCTCGCCGATCGGGCCGGGTCCAGGGGATGTCAGTATAGACATCACACACAGTCATAAGCGGAACAGAACTTTGCGCATGCGCACGCAGATCGGGCAGCGACAGCAGTGCCTGTGTGCGCATGTGGGCGGGCGTGCGTGAGTTTCCTTGTGCATCGCGCACGCCACCCTGTGTATGGTCTTGTGAGGCTTGTTTTTGGTTTTGTCTTCCCCAGGTCGTCCGTCTCTGGAGTCTGCCCGTCTGCTGTCCGCCCGTGTCCTGCGTGCCTGATCTTACCCTGTGTCCTGGCCCCATGTGTCCTCCGGTCCCCTGGGTCCCCTCCCAGGGGTTTGCCACGCCCAGAGTGCGTGCCCTTGGGGGGGGGGGGCTATGTCACGATCAGCCCCGCCCTGCATGTCTGTTTCCCAGCGTTTCCATCAGGCGGGGCTTAATCAGCATCACCGGTTCCTCGTTGTTTGTCTAATGTATCAATCCCCTTGTTAGCTCATGCACACCTGCCTTGTGTTTGTTCCCTGATGTCCTGCCCTTTATTAGTTGGTCTGAGTCCTGTTAGCCCTGTCGGTTGTTGTCAACTGTTACTCGTTTTGTCCGGCTCCTGTGACTCCCCGATCCCCCTCAATAAACGCCCGTTCAAGGGTTTTCACCCCGCAGCCTGCATGATGGGTCGTTCCTCCCGCCGACGGTGTAACACTATGACAATATCTAATGGCTGTATGGACAGCCGAACAGCAAAATATTCAAGGTTGAACAGCATTACAGTGTTACAAGTGGTGACCATTTCGAGTTTTGTTTCTAGAGTTTTGAAAAATGACAGGAAGGCTCTGAAACTAGTGCCAAAGCGATTGTAAAAAAAAAAAAAAAACTGTAATAACCTGGTAGAGGAATTGCCTTTTCTTTCTATCTACTGTTTAACTGTGAAATATCGAGCCTTTTCTCCATTTCCATATGCGTCACGTGGCGATTTCTGTAAGTGGGCACATTTGTCTGTTCCCCCCGGTCTGGGGACACCCATGCCTGTGCTCAAGGTCAGATAAGAATGGGAATCAAAATGGTGCCAGAGCCGCATGGAGGATCGCAGGGGAAAGCAGACCAGAAAGCAGGAAGTATGGATCTGACATTAAAGGCAGCCCTTCTGCCAAGGTTAATCTGATCACCCCGCGGCTCTGCAATCGCGGTTGGACCCCCCCACCTTACCAAATTCCGCTTAAGTGACGAGACGGGGGGGCGAATCTGCCCTGCTGTTGTCTGTGCCCTCGCACTCAGCCCTGCCTCACGCTCTCATCCTCTCTAAAACCCAATGATAAAAGCCACATCTCTCACCTTGCCCCTGTTCATTAAAGGCCACGGTATCCATAATGAGTCTTTTGTGTAAACCAGAGACGCTGTTTGATCAGGGGTTAAGAAAGCCGGGGCTGTTTGGCTCTGGATGTTTACCTTTCGGTCTCTCGGTAATATATGCAAGCTTCGGATGTTTCAGATATGCCTGCAGGTGTACTCTCCCCTGCTGCAGAGGCGCGGGGCATATGGGGAATCTAAATGAGCTCGCCATTTCAATCAGGAGTGGCTTTTCATTGTTAACTTATTCCTCGTCTTCTGCATTCTCCTTTATTCACACGTGACTAAAATAATCAAATGACAGCAGCAAATCAATATGACAAGAGCTTCCCTCAGTGTTCGTTACAGAGAAACTAAGTATCCTTGGGTATCTGCTGTACCCAGACCACCCCGCAAGGATTAGAGTGAATCACAGTACTTCTCTATGGTACAGAGCTGACATGCCATGGTTCTGCTACACTGGATGCCACTGGTACTGCACCTAGTGTATACTGTATCCAGTGACATGCCCACTGAACATTTTCCTGAGAATCTTTTGCACTGCATTAGCCTTGGCTGCCACTGAAGCTAATGCACTTCTAATTTACAGCTTCCTGATTAGCTTAAACCCTTTAGCAGTTGCTCAGACTGAATTAACTGGGTCTTCAGAGTCCCAGCCTACTGAGAATATAACCTGACACCAGTACTGCAGCCTGACGTGGGATGGAAGTGAGGGGCACAGTTGCCAAACCCACACCAAACCCGACCAATCATCTGCCAGTTGAATGACTTGGCGGCGAATAGAGCAAAGAAACAGAAGGATCGCAGGCACCATTTAGAGGCGAGCCATATTTTTTCAATTTAGCCTTATCGTGATTGGTGGAAAGAGTGATGTAATCATGATGTCATGGCAAAGGAGAGATTCTGTAGGAACCCGTCAGAATCCACTGAACCACACTAAAGTCCAAATGAGGGCAAAAAAAAAAACAGAGAGAACAAGAAACCCCTCTGTTCCCCGAAAGTACCAGAATGTCTATGTTTAGACTTTTTGCTTATTCTGCATTTCTCTTTTTTGAAAATAATTATTCATCTGTTTATATGGCCAGATATTATACAGGAGCAATTCGTCATGTTCTAGAGTGCAACAGAAGGACTACTTTTGGGGCATTAGCTAGTGTCCTTCCACTTAGCAGCGGATAGCAGCAGGTACAGTTCTCAGTAAGATTCCTGTGAGATTCTGGCAGTGTACTCTATATTTTCTGCCACAGGATTCTCTGGATGTACATGCAGAAAATCTCTGTATCCACTTATGCATGCATTACACTCCATAAGCGAGACGTGCAGCGGCCTGATTATATTTTCTCGGAACTGTAATCACAATTTGCATAGTATTATTCAAATGTACCCATGATGCTGCAGGTAAAACTTCCGACCTGTGAGGCAACCTTACAAACCCTGTAGGATAAGTCAGGACCAGTCGAGTCCAGAGCTCTGTTGTGCAGATGGATAAGATTAAAGTGTGTGATTAACACTGAGTGGTGGCAAAACATCTAAATAAATTGCAGTTAAATACCACAATAATGTTTATTAGTTTGGCCTGCAGCGCCCACCCAGAAGCACCGCGCCACCGATTGCTTTGAGTTCTCACCAATGGGGGGCGCTGTGACTGCTAGTGTCACTGGGGGCAAGTAAAAAGGGAAAAGACGGCAGCCCTCCTCCGTGTTGCCGTGTCTCCCACCTTCAAGTGGCCGCTGGGAATTGGTGAGATGTTTCAGGTGGTGCTGGGGGGGGGTGAATATTGCCGCAGTCTTCCTCATTCCCCTCAAAGGCCAGTTAACCATTCGATGAATTAACCTGTCAGGGCCAATTCCCCCGTTCGATTCCGAGAGAGGGCCGCAGAGAGCGACTAACGCCCCGTTGTGCTTTCAGCACCCCTCACCGACCAGGCTGGCCATTGGCCCGAGCGCACAGCGCCGATGACAGATGGGGGCCCGTGATTGGTTTCCACAAATGGAGGCTCTGACAGATTGTTTCGCTTGATTGGCTCTCTCTGATTCAGGCCTACATACAGTAACGACATCTCCTGGCTCTCTTATTATGTGAGGCACTAATTAAAAGCACCAGCTTAAATGATATACTCTCTCCGGAGACGGTAACGCGCTCTGAGTTTGAGCTCTGCTAACGGCGTGACTCCTGAGAGGCCGCCGGGCACACATCCACCACAAGCTCCCCGAGTTTATTGCTCTACTTTCCGTATTTTCCCGTTTCGCCAGTAAAAACACTCCTGAGAATGAAAGATCCGGGACGGCTGGTACCTGCCGGCCCCCTTACCCCCCCCCCCCCCCGTCATCAGTCCTGTGGTGTGAGTTGACGCCTCCGTGTCGGGACTCCGGTCCCACCAGGCCCGGCCCCTCCTCGTGCACATTCACCAATACGGGGGACGAAGAGAGGCGTCACGCCTCCCGATGGCCCACCAAACTCAAACACCGAACGTCGGCTTTCCTGAGCCCTTAAGGGGAAAATACGCCCGTCTCAATTTAAGGCGCTAGTGTGTTCCTTAAACGTTATTCGGTTATTAGCAGGTAATAAAGATATATGACATTATGTGGTTTGGGGGAGCCATTGTGGCTAACGGGCCCGATGGTAAACGCTTGGATCTGGATCCAGCAGCATTCCAGGGCTCTCTGCTGAAATAACAAGTCAGCGTTTTAAGCAAACATTAAACCGCATCTTAGGCGACTTTTATGGCCCGATATAAAAACCTGGCACCCGTCCAGGAGTTAAACACTTTGTTTCCTTTAGTCAGATAAGAAGGAATTATATTTGAGGGGAAATATGACTGGGATAAGCTATTCATGCTGGGCGAGTGTGGCGGGGGGAAGCTGGGCTCCGCCTCTGCGGTCAGGCCACGCCCCCCTGGCACCACAGAAAAGGGCTCATTAGCAGAACTGCTAAAAGGAGGAGTCTGTCGGATCATAGAAACCTGGCGCTACTTTCCGGAACCAGAGGTCTGTGTTCTGCTCGTGTTGTGTCATGCAGGGGTGGAAAGTTAGGGCCATTCCAAGGCCCCCTGAATAAATGATAGGGGCACTAAACAATTTGGAGCATAATTGGATTGGTCTGGATTGGGGGCCTCATATGATATGCTTTCATGGGGCCCAAAATCTCCTGTGGCACCCCTGATGTCCTGTTTCCACTGCAATTTGGATGCGCAAGAGCCCCAGATGAACGAAAATGTGTGTGTGTGTTGGGAAAGGGGGGGGGGGGGGGTGTGCTTTGTACAGGGAGATCAGATCCGCAGAGTAATGGCACTCAATCCAAAAAATTTCAGATGCATTTTCAAAGCTCATTGAGTGTTCAGGGATGCTCTTGAGTTCAATGGCCCCTTTATAGTCTGCTTGGCAGGAAGTGCTCAGTCGGCCTCGCTGTGCTTTTCCAGGGCAGCGTTTGCGTCGCCAAGGAGACCCCGCCACGCCGTGTTTACGTGCCGTGAGAGATGTCTCCAGTCAGGCTGACCTCTTGACCTGGTAGCAGAGATGCCTGGTATCGATTGGCCCGGTGGTGACAGGCTGCTGAGTTCCCTTAGACCCTTCCAGTCACCAGCCTGGGAGTGTCTCTTGGTCCTGGCCTGGGCTGTACACACCCCCAACGACCCCCCCCCCAAGGTGGGAATGCTGGGACGAACATCACTGTTCTAAAAAGCTGGGGAGAGACGCAGCCACACGCCTTTGATGTCGATGACTACCTGGAGACCGTGCTTTGTCCAGGGTAAATACCAAAGCGGAGGCCGGGCCTGTCATCTCGCAGTAAGTGACTGAGCTGTGTTTGGTGAGCTTTATTTGGACAGGCAGCGTCACTCGATGAGTGCGTCGCTCAGACCTGCAGGATAGACGTGATCACATCAGGAGGCCACACAGAGGTGCAATTCAGCATGGAGGGTGGGGCTAGAAGTTTTGGCGGGCCAGGTGCGCACTGCCCCCCAAGAGAGGAGCAGGCCGGAAAGGTCAAAGGGTGAGAGGTCAACTCCCTGGGGGGGGGTCCCCTCATCGAGGTTCTGGGAGCGTTTTGTGTGAGGCCTGAGTCTGATCTGCACAAAGTTCTCCCGCCGGGAAAACAAAGAAAACAAGATGACCCGCTGAAAATGACCCCCCCCCCCCTCCCCTCCCACGGCCCCCCTCCGTCATCGCTCCAACTTTTAATTTCCTTAATTGATTTTTTTCGTTGAAGTCGTAGTGGACCACAGGGTATGTGGGGACACGCTAATTGATTTTAATTTTAATCCTTCTTACTGCAATGCAATCTAGTCATTCCTGGCATCGATCTGCAATCCATCCAAAATGAATTAATGTTCAAAGGACTGACGGAGGGTATGGAAGCGTGCACCCCCCTCCCCCCACCCCGTCACCCAGATCCCCAGATATCTATTCCACATTGTGCACCTGGATCAAAGGATTAAGTATCACTTTTGGTCTCCAGTCCTTGAATTAGGTGATTTTTTCATAAGATGCTATTTTTAAACTATAATTGATTTATTAAAATTCCCTCCCACCCACACCCCGCTGCATGGACCACAGGTGGAGTGTTTTAAAGGCACAGTCACACTGTAATCTGCGTTTTGCCACACGCACCCGACCTGGAAGAATTCAAAAACTTTTTCAACTACAAATGGCTTTTCTACTTTTTTTTTCTCAGAGTGTGAAATAAATATTTCTTTATTAGTTTTTAAAAACAGCTCTTCTATATCTTTTTGGACTTGCTAATCACTTAATGTTCAGTGATCACTGACGTTATTTATTTTTTATATGGCGGTTCCCTTTTCACAAGGTAAATCCAGCGTGCAGGTCCCCCTTTGTGCAGCTGAGATGTCATTGAGAAGATAATTGGTTTGCTCTGTGTTTTCTCAGCTTCCACTTTTTAATGCCTTTATAATTATTACCATTAGAGTTGTCAC
>JAODKL010000054.1:115616-129021 GCA_026780765.1 Petrocephalus schoutedeni
GCCCCTCCCCTTTGTCAGGTCCCTCCCCTTCCTGTCACTGTCCTTCCCCCTTTGTCAGGTCCCTCCCCTTCCTGTCGCTGCCCCTCTCCATTTGTCTGGTCCCCCCCCTTGCAGCTACTGTCACTCTCCCTTTGTTGTGCCCTCCCCTTCCCGCTTTGTGATGTCCCCTGTTTGTCACTGATGAAACCTGAAGACTGCTTGGTCAGGCTGCTGGAAGAACGTTCAGCAAATTCCCTGAGAAACAACATCAAAGAGGAAGGTCAGACAGTGACCACATACAGGGGTAAAGGAACCAGACAGGTCCATCGGGCCCAGAGAACTCTGCACTATGGATAAGCTGAATGGTTCTAAAGCTTCACATCGAGGGGAAAATCATTAAAAACAGCCCAGCCAGGATAGAATTAACCTGGCCCCGGTAAATCTGGGCTGTGACAGTGAACACCAGGGAGCTGTAGCTGAGAGCAGGAAAAGCAGAGGGTGAGACCTGTGCTAGGCCGGCCGTGCTGGGAACCTCCCCCCCCCCCCGACCTTCTGGGAGGGCAGCCAGGTCAGGATCCACAGCAGAGGGTGCTGGATCTGTGGCAGGCATGCCCGTTTCACCTAAATGTATCAAACAACGCTTTATTATTCACTACCAGCTAAAGAACTAGACTATTGGTTTAATTATTGATTTATGATTTATTTTCAATATCACACTCAATGAGGTCTTTTTACTGTCTGGTCACCGAGTGTATTGTAGGTAATTATAGAAAGGCTAAATACTCTGTGCCCCCGTAGCAGCAGAGCCGGGTGCCTGGCCGGCTGCCCTAGTGTGTGCCCACAGCATGCCCATCAGGCCTCTGGATGCACGGGCATGTAACACAGCACTTAAAGCCCCACCCCCCCCACCACCCGTACCTGGGGGACGACATCACTTCCTGTCAGAGCGCGGTAAAGAGCGCAGTGTCGCCACCCCAGGCCTCTGATGCATAATCGATGATGTTGATGCTGCACTGTGAGACCCCCCCCCCCCCCCGCCACATCCTTCTGCTGCCCAGCACACAGCCAGGGACTCTGGCCAGTGCCTCTGCTGTGAGATGCTCCGGTGCCTCGCCAAGACTCGGCCACAGAGGGCAATGCCCACCCGCCCCTGCCCCCCCGAGATGGGTCAATGGGAAGACATGGGCAGAGCTGAAGCGTTTGCCTCTCTCCACATAACAATGCACATGTGTTTGTTGTGCAGCCTCGCCCCCTCGCATCGCCCCCTCGCATCGCCCCCTCGCCCCCCCGCCTCGCCCCCTCGCCGCACAACATCCCTCGTGCCTGTTTATAGGCAATCTGTGATCTCTGACCTCCCCTGAGATGCAGAACGCAGGTTGGAGCTGCAGTTGGCGACACCAGCTCTTAGGGTGTTATGCATAGACCCATATATACTACATGTACACCGCAGAAACATTACATGTACACCACATATACACTACATACACATCACATAAACACTACATGTACACTACATATATGCTACATATACACTACATATATGTTACATGTACACTGCATATATACTACATACACACCATATACATTCTACATACACACCACATAAGTTACATGTACACCACATATACACTACATACAGTACATACACACCACATATGTTACACATGCACCACATATATGTTACATATATATATATACGTATATGTATAACACATATGCACCACATATACATTATACGCGCTTAAGATTCCAGTTTGATATTCCCCAAATTCCACTTCCAGTCTAAATTCCCAGAATGCCGGAGCCAGGTTTGGAAACTGGGCAGGTGCCCCCCCCCCCCACACATCATACCACACAGCTGATATCCTGGGGCGCCCTGATCAAAGACCCCAGACTGCTCATGTGATGGGGTGGGGGAGGCAGGCTCTATCATCCCTCAGTCGGGAGGAGGATCAGAGCTCAGCGCTTCAGTGGAATTGAGATATTATGGCGGAAACCCAAACCCATTTTAGCTGATGGGCAAAACAAATGGATTTGCAAGCTTTTCCTTTTTATCCTGCTGCATACAGAGCGCCCCCCCCCCCCCCCCCCCGCCCGGTTCCAAGGGAGGGAATATCTTAATTAACACCACAGCCCGGGCAGCCAGTGGCGGAAGCGGGGGGGGGCTTTCATTCTGGGGAGGAAGAGAGGCAGAGGAGTAACTTCAAAGCGCCGCCCTGCCAAACGGAGAGGCTCAGAAAGCTCTGCCGGCTGATTAATAGGAGCCATTAATGGCGAGCCGTTTGATTGGTGACATCAGCCTTATTTCCATGGCGGCCGACCACATCGCTAATTGCACTAACTGCAGCGTCTCACGCTAGTGGCCGTTCCCTCGACCGCGTGGAAAGTGGTAAGCGAGACAGCAGCCGCCCCCGCCATCACAGCCATGCTAGTGCGCACACACGCACGCACACACACACACCACGTCCTATTCCCTCCTTAGGCAGCGATCATGCCTTTCTGAATCTTCAAAGGTAGGAAATAAAGAGATGGAGAACTTCTAAAAAAAAAGCTGGGGGGGGGGGTTCAGGACAAATTTGGCTCCAGAGAGTGAGACCTGACTCCTGTTGGGTAGGACTGATCGTGGGGGGGGTGTTGTACCCTGTTGGAGTGATTGCTCAAGGTCAGAAGTCAGGACCTGGGCTCTGTAACTGCTACTGCTGCGAGGGCTTCAGTTTCTCAGACCTGCTGCTGTTCATGGGCCCTCCGTTGCTACAAGACTGATTGCGGGTGTTTTGCCCTGCTGTCACCAGCAGGTGGCGTGGGGATTAAGGTGCGAGCTTGCGCCGAGCAACGCGACTGCTGTGGCGAGTTTCTGCGTGCATGCTCGTGATGGGAAAACGTCAGACATGAAATGTCGCGTTCCCCGCTCTGAGGCGGGCCCCGGGGGAGCCTCACCTCTTTGATTCGGGAATCTGCTTGGGGAGTCCTACACGGAGCCCCGTTGTGGGCGGAAATCCAAGTCTGCCCCCGGGGGGACGTGACTGAAACAATGAAGTTGTTGTTCTGTTTCCCATGGCCACACGGTGTCCAGGATGAAGCTGCACAGTGGCACTATTCAGCTCTCCTACCTACGCCTACGAGTGGCGAGAGCTCCACCCGGGGCCTGCGGATGGGGTCGCCGAGATCCACTCTGCCTGGACGGCGATCCAAGGGTCGCGTTGTGGAAGTGAGTCAGGGGAGTGAGTCAGTGCGCAAGGGCTGCCGTTCTAACGCAGTCATTTCCATGTAGCCCCCCACCGTGTCCTGCTAATTGCATTGATATGTAGGGTGGGGGATCAGCTAAATCCAAAAGACATGCCTGGACATGCCAGGATCAAACCGCTCACATAGTCAGCGTAAACACTGGGTTTGATTCGCAGTGACAGGGTATGCTGTCCCTCTAAATACCCAAGTCAAGTTCCTCGCTAATTCCGCGTGTTTCCCTGGTTTTATTACCCTTTGGAGTAAGTTACCAGCGTAAAATGGCCTGGCAAAAAAAAACCATAAATAAGTCAATAAAAAATGAAGTTGCTGTATGTACTTTAAGCCAAACCCACCTTGAGTGCCATGAAGGGCATTTCTTTGGGTTTTTTTTCCCTTTTCCTGATCTGGTTTAGAAAATAAACTCCAAAGGCTCTACTTTGCTGCCACCCCAGTCTGTTGGCAGGTTCTGGTTCTGGCCCGGTACGCTGCGCCAGGCTTTGGCATGGTGAGCCCGCTTCTCCTCCCGTGTACAGTTTAGTCATGCAGACTGCATCCGCGTACAGCTTCATTTTCCTGGCCCAAACTCTCTCAAATTCAGCTCATATCCCCGGAGAAGCACCACAAAGAGCTTTAAAATCCGGCCCGCCCCGCGCTTTTCCACACGCCCCGACTCTGTGCCTTTAATTCCTTTCTCAGCCTCCCTAGCAGATTGGCTATTTGCACTGTAGCAGGAGGCCTGTGCTAAATTATGAGCGTTGTCAAAGTTCAAACACATCAGCCTGATTCCAGTTTAATCCCCTGGGCTGTTCAAAACAACCAAGTGCCCAGAGGTTGGGGGCAGGGGGGCGGGGGGGGGGGTGTTGGGGGAGGCTCGATTTAGCCCAAGGCTGTGAGGGTCACGTCTTCTGCGGCAGCCACATAACTGAGCGTCAGGCAAGTCCTGCTTCATCAAACACAGCCTGACACTAAGCACCTGCAAAACGACAAGTGTAGGTGAACATTTCAGAGAGTTTCTTCCTTGTCTCACTGTGGGGGGGGTGGTTGGTACAGTGGGTTTCACATCAGCCAAGGTGCCCCCCCCCCAGTGTGGGTAGCGGGGCCGTTAAGGGGCTAATTGAATTAATGGTGTCCTGTTTGGATCAAAGCTCCCCCGGCCAGCACACCGTGCCACCAGGGACCGCTGTGTGTCTGGTCAGCTTCAGTAAACTAGGGCGGAAATGAGGCCCGATGCATATTTCGATGCCCAGAATGTGAGCCAATCAGAACATGCGCTGATGTATATACTGAGAGCTGGACCACGAGCCAATAAGAACATGAGGTGATGCATATACCAAAGGCTGGACTGTGAGCCAATCAGAATGTGAGACAATGCATATACTGAGGTCTGGACCTCAAGCCAATCAGAAGATGAGACAATGCGTATACTGAGGCCCAGACCCTGAGCCAATCAGAATGTGAGACAACGAGTATACCAAGGCCCAGACCTCGAGCCAATCAGAATGTGAGACATTTAGTATACTGAGGCCCAGTCCTGGAACCAATCAGAATGTGAGGTGCAGTTAAGAGTCAGCCAGTCAGGTCATGTATATCCCACATCTTCCTTTGTTTTGTAACGTTAATCGATGTGGCGGCGACTCCAGCTTTGAGGGCCGCTCTCTGAGGGCTTTGGCACCATGCGGCGCTGTGTTTTCACGTAGATATGCGAGCGTGCGTCACGCTGGCCCGGGCGCTAACCACGACCATGTGATCACAAACCCACAGAGCGGGCGCCAGTAACGGTTCAGGGGAATCGACATCGCGGAGCCCCGAAGAAACAGATGATATCTGATCAATGGTAATCACGTAAGTGTGTATGTTTATATACATGCATGTAGCATGATATCATTCCATGATAAATCGATAAACGTGTATATGTATAAACTATATTACATCTGAATTGTGAGTGAGATGCACATACTGGCATGAAAGGAGTGTAATTGCAGCTGACATTGCAGATAAACACCGCAGTAATCAATCAATATGTGTAATGTGATCTGGAGGACTTCCCTTTCAAAGCCTGACATTTGACATATTGCAGGTCATTGCAAATACGCTGTTTCGAATTAGAGATCCAATTCTGTCAAGAACAAGGATCGCTTCCCCACAGCTCCGTTCTGTAAAAGTCAGCGCACCCAGGACGAGAACTATCCCATTGTCCTCTGGAGCCTGGGATTCCGTGGAAGACCATCGACGTGGAATTAACTGAATCCAGGGAAGGCGCTGGGAAACCGTTCTAGCACTCGAGATACGTGAGCGAATGGTGGATGAGGGCCAGTTTAAGGATTTAAGTAATGAGAACAATTGAAGTCCTGATGAATGGAATCTAAAACCAACCTCTCCGCTAAACGGATGATTAAAAATGAAATTGTTCAGGAAAAGATGGAATTTGGGAAGATAAGAGCACTTCCTTTGAAATCTAACATGGGCACTGTTGGCCCTCTCCAGGCTATAAAGCACATTCTAGTAATAGGAAGCAGCCCTCGTCCCAACTGGGTGGTGCGGTAGAGATAAGAATATTGCACAGGAATGGGGGAAACCCTCAGGTGCGGCAGATGTGATCGCCACATGTGCGCAGCTACACATCTGGGGAGAGGAAGTGCCTTATAGTCACATCACAAGCGTTACATTTGGAATAAATTATGCTGATCTGATTCACAGTAAAATACACAAGAAAACACACCGACCGACTCCAAGCTGCCATCAAACGTTACTGCTGTCCTCGGACCTGAAGCCAGGTTGACAGAGGGGACGGCTCGTCTTTGCGGGTTCTGCTCTGGCTTAGCTGTAGACGGAGCTGGGCGGAAAGACTGCATAGTGTTTCGGTCACCTAAAATCGACAGGTATTTAAAACAAGTCCCGGTAATCAAAATTATACGTAAAAGTTTTAAGGAATGCTAATAATGCATGGGGCTGTTTTTAATATTCTCATATTTAGCTACTTCCAGTGCCTTTGGAACTATTACAGTATACATCAGCAACACTTCGTATTTTAATTTAAGTGGTAAGGCAGCGCGATTTCCCATTTGGACGTAAGCTCACAGGTGTAAACAGTGTGGTGATGTTTATTTACATGAAGACAAAACAAAAAGCAGCAAGAGATATGTGTGTTACGGGGAAGGGCTATGGATCACAGTGAGGTATTTATGAATAAAGGTCATTTTTACTGGACAAGCAGCTCACATTCCAGCCTTGTGGATGCAGGGCACGCCGCACCCTGACCGGCATCCGCGTGGCTTTGCCATCAGCGGACGTCCTTGGGGCTGGGGGGACAGCCTGGGGGCGCTCCGTGTTCTCACTCAGGTAGTCCTGCACCTGGCCTCACCTCGGGGGGGAGTTGCGGCGGGCCAGTTGGCTCGGGGGGGACGGGGGGGAGCAGTACCTGCGACAGATTGGGCAGGACGCAGGAGCCTTGGATGGATGCTGGGTGCAAGGTGTACTGAGCGATTTGGGGATGAGAGAGGAGGGAGAGAGGAGGAGACTGGATGGGTGGGGGAGGGGTGGCTGGGAGAGTTAGAGGGGGTGATGGAGGGGGTGTGATGGGGGCACAGCCACAACAGGCCCATGAGAACCGTATCATTTCACAGACACAATCACTGGAAGTCCGGCAGCAGCCAAAGTCAACAGGGGACATGCAGGAAAGATACAGGACATGGGTGAAATTGCACATGGGAGATAGAGGACAGGGCTGACAGAACACGGCTGATATAGGACAGGGATGACAGGGGACATGGCTAAAATTGGACATGGATGATAGAGGACAGGGCTGACACAGAACACGGCTGATAGGGGACACGTCTGATAGAGGACATGGCTGACACAGGCCACAATGGATAAGGGACATGGCTGATACAGGATACAGCTGATAGAGGACATGGCTGATATGGGGCACAGCGGATAGAGGACATGGCTGAAATGGGGCACAGCTGATAGAGGACATGGTTGATAGAGGACCTGGTTGATACAGTACACGACTGACAGGGGATATGGCCGACTGGGACATGACTGATACAGGACATGACTTTTTGGGGACATGGCCAACGGGGACGTAGCAGATACAGTACATGAATGACGGGGGACATGGCTGACGGGGACATGTCTGATAGAGGACACGGCTGGTAGGGGACATGGCCGACAGCGAACACGGGCAATGAGGGCAGGGCTGATAGAGGACAGGACTGATAGGGCACATAGCCAATGGGGGTCACGGCTGACTAGAACACGACCAATGGGGGTCATGGTTGACAAGCGACACAGCAGAGAGGGCCGTGCTCCCTTCACTGATGGAAGTGAGAGCTTGGAAAGCAGGAAAGCCTGGCCAAGCAGGAGCACGGCAAAGCAGACCCGCAGGCCCAAGCTGTCTGCTACGCGCTCGTGTGTGAAATCGCAGGGATGCCATGACCTCTGACCTCTGACTGACTGGAGGTCTCACCATCTCGCCCTGTTTGTTTGCCCTGGCTTTTGGTTTGCTGTCTGGGGGTTGGGGTGGGGAGGTGGACAGGGGTACAGCCCTCGCATCTCATCTGAGTGTGTCTGCATGTTTCTGTCTGTGTGTGCATGTGTGAGTGTGTCTGCGTGTGCATGTGCGAGTGTGTCTGCGTGTGCATGTGTGAGTGTGTCTGCATGTGTTTCTGTCTCTGTGTCTGTGTGTGCATGTGCGAGTGTGTCTGCATGTTTCTGTCTGTGTGTGCATGTGCGAGTGTGTCTGCGTGTGCATGTGTGAGTGTGTCTGCATGTGGTTATGTCTGTGTGTCTGTGTGTATGTGCAAGTTTGTATTTATCAAATTGTGGGGAACAAATGTCTCGACATTGCGGTAAAACCTGTTACTTTTTGGCTTGTGGGGACATTTTTCAGGTCCCCACAATATAAACCTCAATTTTATAAAAATCTGTAAAAGGCAATAAAAATGCCTGTCATAGTTAGGATTAGGTTTATATGAGCTGTGTGTGCGTGTGTGTGTGTGTGTGTGTGTGTGTGTGTGCGTGTCAGAGGCTCTTTCGTTACCTTTGACTTGGCTGGCGACCTGCGTGTCCTGCTGTGCTGGTGACGAGTTGTTTTACCGCCTCATTGCTCAGATGAGAGCCAGACAGCTAGGAGAGGAAGCGGAGAACAAAGCCAACCCGCCCCACCCCACCCCCAAGGGAGTGTGTCAGAGAGACCAGAGACTGCCTCCTCGCATCCGAGGTTCGGCATGACCACGGCTCGCGCCATTCAGCCCTGGCGAGAACATCACAGCTGCAGCATGTGACCCCCACACATGGGGGGTGGGGGTCCTACATCAGCTGCTGTCTGTGATGGATCACACACCTTGTTTTCAGCACCCCTGGCAGGAACACGTGTAGAATTAGCACTGCTGTCAGTCCTGTGGTGCTCACTCACATGCATGCGCACACACGCAGGCACACATGCAGGCACACGCATACATGCAGGCACACGCGCAGGCACACGCATACATGCAGGCACACGCATACATGCAGGCACACGCACAGGCACACGCATACATGCAGGCACACGCACAGGCACACACATACATGCAGGCACACGCACAGGCACACGCATGCATGCAGGCACACGCACAGGCACACGCATACATGCAGGCACACGCACAGGCACACGCATACACGCAGGCACACGCACAGGCACACGCATACATGCAGGCACACGCACAGGCACACGCATACATGCAGGCACAGCGTTATGCGTGACAGCGTCAGGTGTGACTCTCTCTTCTAGGATAAAAGCCACCAATGGCCAGATAGAGCTCCCGCTGGGTCGGGCGACGGAGCGCCTGCGAATACCGCGGCCCTCATCTCGCTGGGCCCCGAGTCCGGCGCATGGCTGTGGCTGCACGCTCACTCCTGGTATTCAGCGAGGCGCGCTCCACTTCTCAGAGGAATCCCGACAGAGTTCTTGGCTTTAGCAGCTGGCCAGCCCCCAGCTCAGCACGTCTAAAAGCACTGGGGGGATCCGCCTTTCAGACTGTACAATGGACAGGGTGGGGGGTTTGGGGCAGAGTGGAGATTGGGGGGATGTAGGGCAGGGAGATGTTGGGGTTGCGGTGTGTATGGAGCTTCTGAAGACCTCTGTCAGCTGTATAAGGATCCTTTACAGACTCCCATGCTCCGACATACAGTCAGCACCACACTTACAGGCACATCGAAGCGCAAGTGACGGCTGAACAAGTACGGATGAAGTCAGGTACCATTTGCCCCACCTGTTGTTTATATGCAGCGATTCACCATTTACACTATATGTGTCAGGAAGCTTTGCACACAAAAATGACATCACCAAAGGCACGTGAAGGCGCGGCTTCTGGGAAAACAGCCAAATGCCATCCGCCACGCCTCCACGTGCGCGGGGTCGTCAAAGGCGCCGGTGAACAGGAGTAACCAAAGAATGAGATCATGCCCCCCCTAAACCCCCCCCCCCGCCCCCCCCCGTGGCTCCCCCTCATATGGGAGATTTGTTCTTTCCCTCCAAATTTAATCGCTCCATGCACTGCTTGGGGAACCGCTCGCCCAGCCAGGAGACGTGCTGAGTCAGTGGACAGGAACCAAGCCGTGCCCCTATCCAAGGAGTCGGGGAGGAATGTCAGGACGAGGCGCTTATGGGAGCCGAGCCCCGGAGCCGTATTCGCCTAAAGTCTGTGCAGTGTCCAGTGTAAGGGAATGGCGGCCCGTCCTCCTCTGCCTCATGTTATCATAATAGTGCCGTGTTATTCGACAGGGAAATATATGACCTCCGCTATTATGGAAGGTCAAGTATACATTTCAGATGCAATGAGAAAAAGATGAATGCAAGCTGAAGGACTTCTGGAAATGGTTAGGAAGGGAGGCGGCGAGTGAGGATGGATGTCGAGCAATCTGGGGGGAGGCCATTCAGGCCGCACCGGGTTCGAGACGCTCATTCCGCAGAGTTCACCGTGCCCAGCATTTTGTAAAGGTTGCCTCCCTCACCCTCTCTGTCCAGCTGGGCCTCTTCACCCAAGGTTGCGACCACGTATCCAGCATCAAATCATTCAGCTGGAGGCAAATCCCTTGGGTGTGACCGTCAGTCTCGAAGGTAAGAAGACCCTGGATCTCCCAGGACAGGAGAGCCTGGATCTCACAGGAAAAGAGAGTCTGGATCTCCCAAAGCAAAGGAGCCTTGATCTGCCTGGGCAGGAGAACCTAGCTTTCTCAGGGCAGGAGAGCCTGGATCTGCCTGGGCAGGAGAACCTAGCTTTCTCAGGGCAGGAGAGCCTGGATCTGCCTGGGCAGGAGAACCTAGCTTTCTCAGGGCAGGAGAGCCTGGATCTGCCTGGGCAGGAGCACCTAGCTTTCTCAGGGCAGGAGAGCCTGGATCTGCCTGGGCAGGAGAACCTGCTTCTTGGTACAGCTGAAAAGGTCACTGTTTACTGTTAACTAGAATGCAGAAAGCCACTGCCTGGTATAATGCTGAAACCGGGAGACTTTTTATGACTCAAACCTTGCTGAAAATAAAAACTGTAATAAAAAAGAAAATCAATAAAATGGAAGAGAGGATTCAGCAGGGGGCCAGTCCCTGAGAATCCGACTTCCATGCTTCCTCTCCCCGGTGCTAATGACTGCCATTGGGGGGGGGGGGGCACAATTAGCTGTATTGTTAATGAGACTCGTCTGGGGGGACCTATTCCATATGCATGGGCTAGCGTTAGCTTCTTGTAGCACGCAGCCGTGGTGCTTCTCGGTGGATCACTGCCGCCATTCCCAGGTGTTTAGGGAGGGAAGGCTGGCCGTGTGAGAGACCCTGGCTGAGAGCTCCTGCTGTGTGCACGGATAATGTAGACATCACATGGCTGCAAGTGATAGGAGATGGAGGGGGCAGTGATGGACAGAAGAGGTGTATGTCCTTGTTCCTATTAAAATAACCGGTCAATACAAGTCAGTGATAATAGAGCCGTTATACCAAGTCAGATGGGCATCTTAAATCTCCACAACACACCTGGCCCCACAAAACTGAGGGCCGTCATCCAAGGGGACCGGAGGGCGGGGCCCCGGGCAGCTTGTGTCACTTGGCCCCTGACAGTTGGTCTTCTGCCGGGAGAAGCTGTTTCACCATCAGACAATCAATCACCTATTGTCAGATGTCTTTTAAGCCCCAGACAGTGGATCGCCTTTTAGGAGATGTTGTTTGACCCTAGGACAGAGTTTGTAACTTAGGGTATGCAAGTCTGGGCTGCGACGCAGGCATTAATTGCACAAGCATATGGTAACCCACTGGCCATGTCTCGCTCTCTCTGAGAAGCAGTGCGTGACAGTACGCTCGCGAAAGGCCCTCGCATAGCCCGCTGGCCGCGTCTCCCGCTCTCTGACACGCTCCCGTGCAGAAGCAGCGCGCGACGGTAAGCTCATGGAAGGCCCTCGCGTAGCCCGCTCGCCGCGTCTCCCGCTTTCTGACACGCTCCCGTGCTGAAGCAGCGCACGACAGTAAGCTCACGGAAGGCCCTCAGGTAGTCCACTGGCCGCGTCTCCCGCTCTCTGAGAAGCAGCGCGCGACGGTAAGCTCACGGAAGGCCCTCAGGTAGTCCACTGGCCGCGTCTCCCGCTCTCTGAGAAGCAGTGCGCGACGGTAAGCTCACGGAAGGCCCTCAGGTAGTCCACTGGCCACGTCTCGCTCTCGCACCTCATCCGTCTTTCGTGAGCCGCTCCTGTATTCTGAATTCTTGCTCGACACAAAGGGCTAGTTGTGTTTCTGGCCCAATCGCAGCCGTTCAGCCTTCGTTCTCCCTGAACGGGGTCTGTCGGCCGGAACATTCCCCGTGTAATTGGGGCTCCTTCGTGATCATACCGCTGTCTTCAGTTTCCATCCAGGCTAACCGTCCCTACTTTTCACCCCCCCCCCCTCCCCGGCATGCTTCCAGGCATTTGTCAAGTCTTTTACCACAGATCCTCTTCCATTGGTCCAAACTAAGCTCCTTAAAAGGGGGGGAGGTACAGCTCAGGTTTGTTTTGGGGCCTGTGTTGAGAAGACAGGCCTCTAAAGACAGGCCTCTGAAGACGGGCACTCAATCCCACTCTCCCAAAGTGCAGGATGTGTGGAACAGGCCCCAGAAAGTGCATGTAACTGGCAAGCAGAAATGTGCCTGCTTTGATTTCTGATGACTGGCCAATGAAGCCATGGTGTCAAATTTAATTTTGAATGTCATTATAATATTACAGATTTAAGCTTAAAGTGTGTGTGTATATATATACACAGTATATGTAAATGTATAGTGGCTGTAAATATTGCTAGAGAAATACATCTCTGCAAAAACCAGAACATGGAACACGGTGTTCCATGTTAGTATTTGCTGAGTAGGTCATGGCGAAATCGAATCTGTAGTGTCTTTGTCAAAGATATGTGCTAACACTGAAAACCTGAAAGTGCGATAAACTGTGTGCGGGTCACACTCATCTTCGCCGGTCTGGGTGCGCTGCAAGGACCCTTGTTTACGTCCTCAGTGAGGGGGCAGGGTCAAAGTTCATCGGAGGTCCCCACCCTGTGGCGCCCCCAGCAGCCGCAGCTTGTTCATATTAGCAGGACAGTAACCTGACCGCATGCTCGTCCCCCGCCAGCCCCCCCCCCCACTTTCAAGTCTCGCTCGACTTGTGTTTTGCTTCATGTGTTGGATTTCAGGGGCTGCCGGGGTCCTGCTAATTAATGTCGAAGCCTTTCGCTGGCATCCGGAATGTTCCATCATGTGTGTCTTCCTTCAGCAAAGTTCTCCCAAGCTTACAGAGCTTACAAACTTACATCCCACATGGGGGGTGTTTGGGGTGTGGCCGGAGAGGTCCCGGTGCGACTCCTTTCATTCTCCCCCTTTTTGGCATCATCCTTGCCAACTCACACAAAAATGTGTCCTGCCCCTGCAGGAAAAGAAGGTGTCTTCTGAGATTCAGAAGAGGAAAGGAGAGAGAACTAGAGTGGGGGAGCTGTAAGATGAAAAGATGCAAAGGGAGAGTGAGAGACAGAGGACGGGAGACGGAGGACAGGAGATGGAGGACGAGAGATGGGGGACAGAGATGGAGGACGGGAGATGGGGGACAGAGATGGAGGACGGGAGATGGGGGACAGAGATGGAGGATGGGAGATGGGGGACAGAGATGGAGGACGGGAGATGGGGGACAGAGATGGAGGACGGGAGAGGGGGGACAGAGATGGGGG
>JAODKL010000054.1:149141-162756 GCA_026780765.1 Petrocephalus schoutedeni
GCAGCCAGTTATGATGAGTGTATTTGGGGGGGTCAAAAAAACTCTGTTATTAAGCGGTTTCAGTGGCAGCATCCTGTGCACCGAGGGTCCCTGCCTGAGTGGTTCCTGGCGCAGGTGTCTACCCCCATGACCCTCGACCCCAGGCCATGTGACCCTCTGCCAGGGCTCCCTCTGTGTCGGCCATCTTGCCAGGGGGAGTCACACGGCATCCACACAACGGACATGTCACCAGGCTCAGTGGGGGGACATTTAGGGAAACAGGTTTTCCCAAAGAGGAATTTACACACTCGATTGGGGCTTTACACACAGCACACCCTACCCAAGATTCAATTAAAAAAACCCTGCATTGACGAGGTCAGAGGGCAGCCCGACAGGAGCTCAGGGCCAGCGCTGATCTCTTCATTCATGGGGGAATAATCCGTTCGGGACTCTGCTTACCTTCACTTGGCATTCCGAGGCTGGGGCACGACAGGCACGGCCAGCAATGGATAGACGGTCCCAGCGAGGAAACATCACCGAGGAATTTCACACCGGTGCAGAGGAGGGAAGGCGAGTCGTTCTGGAGCTCCCGTAATTCCCAAGGACATCTGCCGCAAAAGAGAAAATCTCAATCTGGAAGGGAGGAAAAGGAGCCTTCCGTGCTCAGAAATCTGGAAATAATTGCGCGTGTCACCGCGGAGGAGTATGTCTAAATCTCCTCTGAATGGATCCCCCTTTGAGCTCCGGCGCGGCGCTCGGCGGCTGAGGCGAGACGGGCAGGGGCGGAGTCCAGCTATGAAGTCATTCAGCTGTCGAGGGCTAAAACGGCCCCGGCCGAGAAGAAAGCCCCCCCCCCCACCACCACCACCCAAAGCCCCCGCACCCAGGTCTCAGAATTTACCGTTTGTTATGTATTAACCACCGGCCTATGGTTGCCATGGGAACAGCCGCTGTCGGAGCCTGGGCCCGCACGGGTGCATTTAAATGGAAATATATCCTAAAAGGATACATTCTGCAGCGTCTCCTTCCCGCCCTCCTCTTGTCACGACGCGTTCCTGTACGGCCCGCTGCACTGGAAAGGCGCGGCGAGCGGGACGCCGCGGACGCCGGGAAGGATGAAAGGGCCCCGAGCGGCGGCTAATCTCCCCGTGCAATGGTGACAATGGCATCCCGGGGACGGGCGATGCCCCCACCCCCCCCCTCCCTGCGGACGCTCAATTTCACTAATAAATCTGGGGGTGATGCAACGGAGCGTCTGCCCAGTGTCCTGCTCACAGGACCGTCCGAGTTTCTCAGCCCGACAGAAAACAGCCGGAATGTGGCCCGCGTGACGCCGTACGGGCGACGGTCGCGGCAGCCCGCGCTCGATTCGCCCGCCGAGATTTACCCACGAGTGTCTCTTTCTCTAGATCTGTGCCCACACACACCCAGCCCGCAGTCAGCTGGGGCCCGGCTCTCCCGGTGCTCGGAGCCCATCGCTCGGTGCGACAGGACGCCGAAACGTCCCAGTCTCAGATCGACGCGGGCGTTTCTTTTTTTCGAGGAAAGAGCGCGTCACTCGTGATGTCGTGATGCCGCCATTAATGTAGCTCATCCCCGGGTGAGCCATGGCCTCCGATTAGCCCGACCGCAAAGGAATTATGGGAAAAGCAAACACACGAGCTGGCAGATCACACCTGTTGCCAGCAGAGCAAACAGTGTCTCGGGTTTCGTAACGCTACTGCCAAGCGGCCCTGAGTCAGCGCTTCCCATTTCAGCCCAAGCCTCCAGGAGAAGAGCCAGAACCCAGCCACGCTACCAAGTTGTGAAGAAAGAGGCTAATTCCCAGGGCCTGTCATTTCAGATCGTAGAGCGCTGTCAGGTGCACTGAGTGCGATTGGCCCCGGTGCTCCGAGGCTAAGTGTGATTGGGTCAGGTGCGCCATGACTCAATATGATTGGTTCAGGTGCTCCATGACATAGCATGCTATGACATTCCCTTATAATGGCAGGTTAACCAAAACAACTGCACTGTCTTGAGGGGGTTTAGACTGGCTCCCCCGCCCTGCCCGCAGCATGGCGTCCTCAGGTACTCAGAGCAGGTTGATGCAGACATGCGGCCCGTGGCCTGCACATCCACGCTTTTCCGCAAGCTGGCCTCAGGCCCGGTGACATCTGAGGGCCAGTCTTCCTGGCCCGAGTCCCTTAGAGCGGGGCCACCCTGGGCCTAAAGACAGGCACCTTTTCCTGCGAGAGGCGGGGGGAGCCAGCCCTCGTTTGAAAGGAGCAAACCGTGCTGACGGGGGCTGTCTTTTCTCCCATAATCCACTCTTTGTTGGGAGAGTTAGGATTTAGCTGGGAGAGAGGGGGGGGGGGGCGTTGCACTGTTTATCCTGTCCCTGTAATTCCCTGGCTGAAAGGCACCCTGAGCCCGGCTCTTAGCCATCAGCGCTAAGGACGAGCCCTCATTCCTCCTCAGGAAACCCCCCACTCTCTCACACCCACGCCGCATCTTCAGCTGTCCAGCATTTCCTAATGGAAGCGCTTTGATACCTTCGACAAAACTCCTTTCACACGCGAGCTTTCACGATGCTGCGCAAACTGGTTGTTTACCGGGTACTTGGCTCTCAAACGGGGCCCGAATAACCCGTCTCCGGGCGAGGAAATCAAAGGCGCTCATGCGGCGAGGCGACCACAGTAACGTTTTCCTTCGGAGGGAAGCTGAGTGCTAATAAATCACGGGGCCCCTCGCTGTGTGCAGGCCGCTCTGCCTCCTTGAGTAATTGTTGCTAAAATTTCATTTACACACCTGCAGTGGCCTCCACTTTATTTGTTAGCCCGCTCAGAGTTTGGCTTTTGCCTCCCCCTGACAGTTAATGGATCTTCAGGGATCATGTTGCCGGCCGTGGCTGCAGAAGGGAGCGCATCGAGCGTCGAAATGCACAGTCACACACAAAGGCGAGAGGTAAAGCCAGACTTGTACAGACACATACTCACTGCCACACGCCTCCGCTGTCTGACGAGCGGTACTGGCCGCTCCAAAAGATGCTTTTAAAGTATTCTCCTCTGTTAAAGACGTTGGGGTTACTCTCTCACAGCAGTCTGCATGGGGGCAAATCCCAAAATAAATATTCCACATAATGAGAGATTCCATGCTTTGAAAAATGCCACCACTGCTCTGAGGAAGAAGATGTTCATTTGGGACATGAACTGGACCATTTAAAGGGACTGAATAAATGAGGGGCAGAAGGACCACCTGAGGCTCTGTGCGGCCCCCCTGTGGTGTCTGATGCTGCGGAGTATGGCTGCCCTTTCTCTTATTCAGCCTCCCTTCCGCTCACACACCTCTGTCTGATGACGGAGATTTATTCGAATGAACAGATTAATATGCAGACACACAATGTCATTTTCATTTTACTGATATGGACGGGGTGGGGGGGGGGGGGGGTGAGACAAAGGACTAGTATTGGGTTTTAACCTAGGGCTAACCAGCTAATGGAGTGATCCAAAGAAATCATACAGTGAGAACTAAACAGTATTACCCACTGAGCATTTTCACAGGGATATCAGCACTGTTACAGGGATATCGGCATCATCACAGGGATATCTGCATCATCACAGCGATATCAGCATCATCACAGGGATATCAGCATCATCACAGCGATATCAGCATCATTACAGGGATATCAGCATCATCACCAGGAAATCAACCTCTTTACTGGGACATTAGCATTATCACCGGGAAATCAGCATCATTACGGGGATATCAGCATTATTACAGGGATATCAAAATTGTTACAGGGATATCAGCATCATTAGAGGGATATCGGCTGTATCTCCCACAAGATCTTAATGTTCATTACCCATAGTCAGTTCCACAGGTTCCATGGTTGGCCGGGTCCAATTCTGGAGCTTGGCTACTCCAGTGCTGGGCAAATGATTTTCTTTGGACCCCTGCAGCCAATCTTCCACCCCGGGCCAAACCTATACCTTAGTGCTACACTGAAAAAGAGTTTATCCAAATTAAGTTAACCAATAATGTTAACAGCACTGCTTTACGTTAGATGCACTTAAATCATTTGACTGCTTTCAAAGGAACAGTTTGCATTGCTGCTACTTAAAATTTCCTATTTTCCAACTTCAGTATTTGCTTTGTCCAATAGTGAAATACTAGTCACTTACAACCTAATAGGATAGTTTCCAAAAAAGTATTTTATGTTGTAACTTTATTATGGATTGTAATTAACTTTATTATAGAGACATTAACCATACTATGAACTTTAAATACTACTTTTGTACCAACAAGTATGCACTAACTGCATTAAAAGACTGTACAATTCAGTGTGTTTTTTGCTGAAACAAATGCAAAAAATACATAACCAGTTCCAGTTTCTCAAACATCAGTATTTGCCTATCTTCTCGGTCTTCTATGATACTGAACTGAGGCTTTGTTTTGAACATCACAGTCGACTGTGATGGAAATTTTTCAATATTTTTTGACCTTCGCTTCAGCAGATGATTAAATGAGAACAAAAGTGGATCAACAGCCAGATCTCAACAGTAAGATTAATCGTGAATAACAATTTCTTAAAACGTCCTTGTTGTAGGCAGCTACTGCTTTGAATTAGGGCCTATTGTGCTTTACTTTCATATCACTCACCATATTCTACAGCACAAGATGCCATCATCAAATGTCTTGTTTATTCCGCCAATAGATCAAGAAGAGCAGAAAAATTTTCACATTTTAAGACCCTGGAGTTATCAAATGTTTGGTGTTTTTTTTCTTGAGAAATTGTCAAAACAGTCGCAAATGGAGACTCTTCCAGGCCGGCATTCTCCTCGAAAGAGCAACGCCATGGTGAGCTGTTTAATGTCAGCTGTAGCCAGTAACAGTGCCTGCTTTACCCACCCTGTGCTGCTTCTAGAACACATCCACACTGAAATGAGACCAACTCTACAAACAGCTGTAGAAATCAACAGAAATTTTGGGGGACATCAATCAGTGACGATTTTCTGGAGCACTTCAGACATGAAACTTTGCACTTTTCATTTTTTATTTTCCCAACCCCTCCTGGGGCGTGCTGCCTGCGACGCCCCTACCCCCTGTGACGCCCCTACCCCCTGTGACGTCCCTACCCCCTGTGACGCCCCTACCCCCTGTGACGCCCCTACCCCCTGTGACGTCCTTCCCGCCTGCCACCCTTTGCCCCTGCAAGGTCTCTCTCTCCTTCCCTGCTGTTGTACTACTGTTCATCCCTTTGGCTCTGGTTCCTCTCGAGGTGTCTCCCTCCTAGGGAGTTTTCCCTCACCACTGGTGCCTCTGGCTTGCTCACTGGGGGCTTTGGGCAGAGATAATGCAAAGCACTTTTAGACTGTAATGTTGTGAAAATGAGCTATACAAATGAAATTGAATAGAACTGAAGATTGAACTGAAACAAAGAGGCTTTGGTTGAGTGCATATATCAAGCCTAAAAGCAGGGCACAAGCTGAGGTGGGCAATATCAGATCACGCCTCAGTGACAACGCCAATGTCTTCTGGAGGCTCTTTCGGTCCTTCTTGTTCCAAATTAGCTCAGACGTAGTAAGCTGCTCCAGGTCCCTCGGAGCATCATCTACTTTGGCATCCTACAGCAAAGTACAGAACGCAGACATAACTTCAGTACAATAACTAAACATCAACCACCGCAGCTTGTAATGTTTTAGCTGCACAATTGTTTAAAATAAAGCCAAGTATGATGACAATATTCCAACAAATGATCCCGACATCGTTCAGATCATATGGATTGAGATAGATAGCCTCTGACTGGATAAATCTGGTATTAAGGTCATGCAAAAGTTGAAATGGTTAATTTTGACGTTCAAAAGTGGCTATTACAATTGTGAAGATCTCCCTCCCACAAAAACGAGGTACAGATAATCAATCTGACATTTTTGGAATGTGTCCCTTTGACAAGATGTGCAGACTTGCAAAAAACTGGTGAAACTTGCACGATATTCCCGAATAAGGTCACCTGCATCCTCACCCAGGAAGATGTCGAGGGCTTTCAGGACACAGTCCCTCTGCTGAGGAATGCTCTCGGCCTGGGACAACAATGTCGATTAGTATTATTTTTCCAAATCCAATGTATCCTTAACTCTTGCCTGCACTGCTCACTGCAATCGGCAGCATCGCATTCTGACTGATCACTATATTGTGCACGAGGATACAATTTATGCAAAATAATTACACTAACCATAAAATGTGTTCAAGCTTAGATTTATTCATCACCAGCACTCCACGTCTACTGTTATTTCTGAAATGCTGCTCAGCTACTTGTCTGGATATTTCATTCACTTCAGACCTCAGTGTCCTGTATATTCAGCCATATGACAGCCAATCTATGGTGCTGTAATTACCAATTTCTATATTAATTCAACGAATAAGGCTCTGCTAACATCCCATAGTCTTAAATGGTCCGATCGGCCTTGGGTTCAGGCCTGACATAACCAGCATCAGTCCGGAAAAAAAGATCAAGAGGAAAGTCCATTATTATTATTGTAGAGGAAATTTCTGATGTGGCTCTCAGGCATCATTATCCCACCTCGTGACCATTTAGAAACAGCATGAGAGAAAACTGAAAAACGGCAGCATTAGCTGCAGCAGCTGACCCCGACTCACACAGCTGCTGATTAGCACCGTGCAACCCCGCTTACCTCCTGGAAGTTACGGGGGGGTAAAAACACCGCCAGGTTGGCCGCTGAGTGCCACTGGTCCTCTGCGACTGATCCAGAGAGCAGCTGCCCGGCTCATTTTCAACCTTCCCAACTTCCCCCAAACACCCTGCTCCCTCCACCGGCTTCCCGCAGCTGCCCACATCAGATTCAAAACACTGATGCTCGCCAAAAAAGCCAAAAACGGTCCAGCACCATCCTACCTAAAGGATCTCATCACAGCCCGCACTGCAGCACGCTCTCTCCGATCCTCCGGCACCTGGTCCCACCACCTCTCAAGGCCCAAGGAAGACGTGCATCTGGGCTCTGGTTTTGGTGCCTATGTGGTGGAATGAACTCCCCCTAGGTGTCCGAGCAGCTGAGTCACGGGGTGTCTGCAAATGACAACCAAAGAGCTTTCAGAAGCACTTCCGGTATTATACTCTTTAAAAATATATATCCTGTATATATAATCCGACAGATACTATATATTAGACAGATAGTATTCTTAGCCTGGGATTTATTGAGCCAGTATCAGAACATATTCACCAATAGAGTCTTTAAGTATTTACAGTATGTAAGTCTCTCTGGCTAAGGGCGTCTGCCAAATGCTGTACGGTGTGTTTTCCGGTGACCTCCAGCTCCGGTTCTTCTCACACATCCCCGGTTTCGCTGTCGCTCCCTCTGACTCTGCCTCTAGCCTCTGTGTGCCTCTGATCTGCCCACAAGCCCCGCCTCCCGGGCCTTGCAAGCCTGTGGCGGCTTTCTGTGCCTTACATCTGACTCGACGCGGCAGGCAGTGCCCCTGCTGTTAGAGCCCAGCCAGAGCGGTGGCCCATGTGCCGGTGCCTTCCTTCCACGCCGCCGGCCCGCTTGCCAGGACAGGGGCCCGTTCTCTCACTGTTTGCTTTGGGTGTCACAGTGTCTGTTCGCACTCAGCCTAACTGACCGAAATGCGGCTCTCATTTAAATGTAAAGGATTTGGTTTTCTGGGCTGCGGGAATCAATTCCCTACAGTTTCTCCCTCTGTCCGGAATGTTTTTTCGACCCCGGCATGCCTGCCCGTCGTCCGTCTGGGAGGTAGGACTCGGTCCGTTTTGAAGAGGTTCTGCGCGCCCTCCTGTCAGGAAGTCAGGCGAGAGATTGACGTTTTGGCTCGGACAAGGAGTGGAGACAGCTATCCTTGGAAGTATCTGGTTTTGGGAAGGTGGTCCACTCGCTCCGAGCTGACAGCCGTAAGCCTCCCAGAAATGTGTTTACCTTCACGGGCGATTCTGCCTGGATCGCAGCACCCGCACAAGGCATTGCATTGATTCAGCACTTATTTTTGCTAAGCACTGAGTTACCACCAGCAGCGGGGTTTACGCTGAGGTGCATTCTGGCCCTCAGGGAGAGGGTTGAACTTTTAAACCCGCAATATACAGTTTTTATATGGTGTTAACAGATCGTAAGTGTAGCTTCACTGAAATGCAGTGGGTGGGGTGCGTCTTTTGCTGAGTTTGAGTCTTCACTGCGTCATAGACCCGGCTCCAGCTTTGAATTGTTGGGTGGGAAAAATGATAAAATGATAAAATGGGGGGGGGGGGGGGGGGTTCCAGCATCAAAATTTGCACAGTGGGGGTGGTGGTCCTCCCCATCAAGCTTGGCACACATAAAGCAAAAATGCTTGATAATAAAGTGAATGTTTCTGACACCAAACAATACTGAAAGGAACAAAAGCCGTAGTGTGTGTCAAATCCAAGCAGCTTGAGTTTGAGGTTTGAAAATCGCCTCCGCCGCTTTTACAAAGGGCCCACGAACCAGACGGGGGGGAGCTGTAGCGTGGAGTCGATGGCACCTCCCTCTGCCACTTTCTGGTTTCTGTTGACCATTAGTCTCTCTTTCTTCAAGTGCTCTTTCAGAAGGGTTCTCACTTACTCACTCGCTCGCTCACTCACTTACTCACTCGCTCACTCACTTACTCACTCGCTCGCTCACTCACTTACTCACTCGCTCACTCACTTACTCAGTCACTCACTCCGTCTGCCGGGAATCAAAGCGGATCCTCAGTCTGTCTGGAGTTTGTGGTTGTGGGGCTGGAAGGTGCGACTGAGGCCTTGACAGGCCACCGACAGGGGCGGGTTCCGGCCCGACTTTCTCTGCTCCTGGTGTACGCAGAGTCTGACCAGCCCCGCGAACCACACAGTTTGGATGCAGATGTGGGGTTCTGGGCCGCTGGAAGACCCCTTGCATCCTGACTCACCTCCCCCGCAAACCCCACCCTCCCATGTCGGCCTTCCGTTGAACTCGGCCTCAATAGAGTGGACGTTCGGTGGTGGGGGGGGGGGCTAGGTGAAGGGTTCCCACACCTAATGAGGTGTGCTTGGGGGGCGATGAATTTCTGCGTTTTTCTGAAGGCAGGACGCCCCCGCCCCCCCCCCCCCCCCCACACACACACACACACACATAATCACATTCTCCCCACTAAGGGGACGTGTAGGAATCTCCCAAGAACAGGACATGAAAGCTCCCCCCAGGAGATCTACCTTGACGAGCAGTGGCTTCAGCCCTGACGGCTTTGCACGCAGCGGTTTGCTAAATGCCCGAAAGCACAGAGGAAGCCGTGAAGGCGAAGGAAGCCTCCTTACAGCGCCTTCGTGCCCCTCTGCCTAATCAGCCACACTTGGGAAAATATTGACATTACAAATATGTTTGGATTTGGGCTTCCACCAAGGCCCCTCGACACGGAAAGCAAGACCCGGCTTTGGGAATGGGGTGGATAGACCAGACCCCCCCCCCCACACACACACACACACACACACACCAGCAGCCAGCAGAGTTCTCAAGAATGACCGCTGCATTTCAAAAGACGGAGAGCGATTCGGCTTGCCTGGCCTGCAAAGAATGTTCTGGAAGCAGCCAGAGTTACCTCAAGCATGGATGGATGGATGTATGGCTCACAGTCAGTAGGTGTGCAGATCGCATGGTACCTTATTGATCGGCAGTCTCCTTCTCGTTTTAGCCGGCATGTCCTCTGTGCATTTCAGAGTCCCAACGCACCCCCCTCCTCCTGCCCCGACCCCTTTATTGCTTGTTTATTGCTTGCTCGCTTGTTTATTTTCGCTGTATGGCTCCCCACATGTACCCGAGGCTCCTCTCAGGGTACCCCATGCCCCTCCGCCCCGGCATTCCGCCCCTGACCTCTGCCGCAGGCATGTGATAGATGACCCCCACGCCGGTGTTGGATTGATGGCCTTGGCCGGGCGGAGTCAAGGCCAGCGGGTGTGACGGAGCTGAATGGGGAGATGTACGAGCACAGCGGCGCTTTCATTAAGTCCCTGTCGTTATGAATAACTCGCTCCCCCTCCCTGCTTCTCCTCCTTCTGTCCACGTCCCCCGCTCAAGGTCAGATAAGCCCGTGGTGTTTTATTATCACAGAGACTCTGTACGTCTTCCCTGTTTCTCCGCAGCAGGAGCTGATGTGTATCTCAGCATAGCTCTGGCCTCCGGAGCCTGATTGCTTAGATTCAAACCGCCAAACCGCCTCACTGACAAATAGGCTAATTAATTAAGGGCCGGTTTTCACTCCATTTCCCAGCAGCCCTCCCTGATGTTGGCGTGTCATTACGTGCTTTGCTCATGTCTGCCCTTAAGTCTGCTGAATCCCTGACTCATTTTCTAGTTTAAAAAAGGCCCCACTTCTCGGAACCGGTAGGACCATCTCATGGTCCTACACCTGATCAATGTGTGTTGGCCAATATCCTGGGTCAGGTTTCAAGTGGCATATTGACCGTAATGGTTTTGATATGCGGCTTATTTGTGGTCATTATACCCAGTCAATCCATTTTAACAGGACTATATGTCACATGATTTCAGATTATAGTTTTTTAGACATATATACACTTATCCATCCATCTTCCATAACCTCTTTTCCAGCCCAGGATCACGGGGAGCCTGGAAACTGTTGCTGTTATCTCAGGGTGAGGTACAAACCCTGGAAAGGATGCCAGTCCACCACAGGACAGCCTATGGCAGTGTAACCTAATCCGGTCCTCGGGGACCTGCTGACAGTCCATGTTTTTGCTCCTACCGGGAGCTGGGAGGGAGCGAAAATGTGGACCATGTGTGGGTTACCGAGGGCCAGGTTGGGAAGCACTGGCCTCTGGGAATCAATGCAAATATTAGATAAATGCTGCATTTTGACAGGTCTAAAATGAGCAATTGGCAACGAATAAAATAAAACCAATAAATTACATTTTCAAAGTTTCATATTTGCATGGCTTCAATATCAGAAATCCCTGCAATTAAGGCTTTTGTGCCTGTTTTATTTGGCAGTCTCCCTTTATTGTCTTGTTCCCTGACTTGCCAACACTTACATGTTCTCAGTCTGTCTGCTTTGCTGAAGACGCAGATCTCAGTCACTACGGGTACAGAGGAAGCCGAGTCGCCACTAGCACGTTAGCACGTTAGCAGGCGGTGCAGAGGGATTGCCAGGCTACCGATCGCTCTTCTCTGTCTTGCGGAGGGGTTAGCATATTAGCACTCTGTATTGTCTATTCTCTATCATGGAGGAGTTAGCACCCTGTTAGCACAAGCTTTCCTCTGTCTTGTGGAGCAGTTAGCACGTTAGCGCTCTGTTCTAGCTGTTCTTTCTCCCACAGAGGGCTTAGCACGTTAGCATGATGGTCGGATGGGACGGGTGCCGCTCAGGAGTGCCAGGTCATAGTGAGGATGACAGGGGCAGCATCACAGACTGGACAAGATTAGGGGTGGTCACATCCTCAGGCTGGTGTGTGTGTGCGTGTGTGTGTGTGCGTGTGTGTGTGTGTGTGTGTGTATGTGTGTGTGTGTATGTGACCGGAGCCAGTAGCAAAGCCAGGGGGGAAAAAATGACTGGCAGCCAATCAGCATTGCAAGAGAAGTGCAATCACCTCACCTGTGCAGAAACACCTGCACAGAGTGCAGACTCATCGGCACAGGCACACCTGTGCAGACACACCTGCGCAGACACACCTGCGCAGACACACCTGTGCAGACACACGTGCACAGAGCGCAGACACACCTGCACAGACACACCTGTGCAGACACACCTGTGCAGACACACCTGCGCAGACACACGTGCACAGACCTGTGGGTGCACCTTCATTTTTATTCATCTTTAGTTTTTTTGTAGCTCAGTTCTCACTGACAGCTCTGTGAAAAAAGGGGCGAAAACAAAAGGATGGAAGCAGTGTTTTATGGGAGGAAACGGGCCGTAAATCCCACTTCTTGTCAGAGCGCGTGGATGGGGAGACCCCCCCCCACCCCACCCCGGTAGAGACCATAAACGCTGAGTATGGACAGCGCTGTGTATATATTTATGTAGTTTTTATGGGATTAATAAATACAGCATGCGAGGTCCTTGTGTCTGAAACACGCGTATAAATCAAAGCCTGTTTGCTTTGCTCATGCTAATGATTCCTCCGGCAAAGCGCCATTCTGGGCCGCCACGGCATCCCACGCGGCTGGGATCCGCGCCCCGCTGCCGTCTGCCTCCTTCATCCCACAGAGACAGCACGCTTAAAGAGAAGAAAGGGCCGCCTGACAGAGAGCGCCCTGGCGGAGAGCGCCCTGGGGGAGAGCGCCCTGGGGGAGAGCGCCCTGGCAGAGAGCGCTGAGCCCCGCCCCCTGCGCCTGTCTGCGGGTCCTCGCTGAATGGCGGGGGTGCCTTTGTGTTTCCCCAGAGCCCTTATCGGTGACACACACGTGCCGGCAGCCAGGCCCCAGAGCATCTCCCGGCTTCCTTATTGTTTTTTTTTTTTTTCCGGTTGTGTGAGCCCCGCCTATCGTCTCCGGCAGATCGCGGTAACCCTGGCGGCCGGCGGTCCATCTCACGGCCCTGCCCGAGGCTCCCACTGATCTATGGCAGAAGTCGCACCAGGAAGGGCACCACCACTCCCTCTGTGTCCACACCGTGGCGGCCTGTAAGCAAAGTCGCCCGGACCGGCAACAGTCACAGGGAGGTCTGAAAGCCGCCTGCCGGCCGCGTGCCTCTCGGCAATGAGCACCGGACCTCGTCTATTTTTAAATGCTCTGAATTTCTGGGTCTTCGGCAGAAGTAGAAGTGGCTCCCGTCCTCTCCCTGCAGACACATTAATCACTGCTGCCTCTCCTCCGTGGGCACGGACAGCTCGGCCCGCTGGGAGCCTTTATTTTAGCCTTTGTCTGTGGGGAGGGGGCAGAGCGAGGAGCAGGAGAATGGTCTGGAAGAGGCAGCATCTGTGTGTTGGGTTTTGTTGACTCTACATGTTGTTTTTCATCGCTGTGACACCGAGTTGCTCGTGGCTGCGATTTGAAAGCGGTTTCTCTGTTTACGGCTCCAACTGTGACGAGAAAGTCGCCCCCCAGAGGCCATCTGTGTGCCCCCCCAAGGGGCACTGCAATACCACCCCCCCCAACAAAACGACCCCCATTCAACAGCGATTCTCATTATCTGCAGTATTGCATGGTCCAGTAAAGCAGCCTGCTGTATAAATAGCTAAGAAATGCTGATGAAACAAGTCATTAGCTAAGCAGCAGAAGGTAAACCAAATAAATACATCTGAGCTGAGGCCTCTAATCCCCATTGTCCTTTCTCACCATACGCTACAAGCCCAGCTGTGCTGCTAGCTATGCATCTCTGTGAATTGTGCTGCTAGTTATCTCTGTGCTCTGTACTGGCAGCTGTATGTCTCTGTGCTGCTGGTTATCTCTGTGCTCTGTACTGGCAGCTGAATGTCTCTGTGCTGCTGGTTATCCATCTCTGTGCTGCTGGTTATCTCTGTGCTCTGTACAGGCAGCTGTATGTCTCTGTGCTGCTGGTTATCTCTGTGCTCTGTACTGGCAGCTGTATGTCTCTGTGCTGCTGGTTATCCATCTCTGTGCTGCTGGTTATCTCTGTGCTGCTGGTTATCTCTGTGCTCTGTACTGGCAGCTGTATGTCTCTGTGCTGCTGGTTATCCATCTCTGTG
>JAODKL010000056.1:1529-18522 GCA_026780765.1 Petrocephalus schoutedeni
GCTTCCGGGATAGGCTCTGGACCCCCCGCGACCCTGAACAGGATAAGCGGGTTGGAAAATGGATGGATGGATGGGATATATACCGCTCAAAAAAATAAAGGGAACACCAAAATGCAACAACGAAGACCCCATACTGTTGCCCACCTTAACACTTGTTTGCAGGACGAATGGGACAAAATTACACCTGAAACACTTCATCACTTGGTGTCTTCAGTCCCTAAACATCTTTTAAGTGTTGTGAAAAGGAATAGCAACATTACAAAGTGGTAAATGCTTTACTGTCCCAACGTTTTTTAGTTAAATGTGTTGCAAGAACCAAAATGGAATATGTGTTTATTTTGTGAAAAACAATAAGATTCACAAGGAACACGTTATTTAATGTGCTGTTGTATTGTTTGCAATGTAATACAGGTCAAAGATAATTTAAGTACAGTACTGGTTGGACAACGAAACTGAAATACCTGGCTTTAGATCACATTCATTTATGGGTAGGACTTCTCAGGCCACGGGAGATGTAAAAACTTGCCAAGTTAAAATTTATCAAACCACTCTGTTACCAGTCTTGCTGTGTGTATTGGTGCATTACCATCCTGATACATGGCACCACCTTCAGGATACAATATTTGAACCACTGGGTGAACATGGTTCTCCAGAAAGGGGCACTTGTCCTTGGCGGTGATGCGCCTATCTAGAGCAAGTACTGTGCCAAGGGAATGCCACCCAAACCTTCACCAATCTACCCCTGTGCTACACTCTGGGCATGCAACATTCCAGGTAGTAAGCCTCTTTGGGGCTAATACACACTGTAACTATCCTGAATATGGTAAAGAAAGTAAAGGTAGAGTCATCAGAGAACAATACATGTTACTCTTATTATCCACAACCCAAGATTTGTGCTGCTGGCACCATTGGAACCAATGTTTGTCATTAGCACAGGTGACCAAAGGTTTGAGTACAGTAGCCTGACCATAAATATTGACCCGATTAACTTGATACACCACTAAGACTTGCAGTTCGGTTCACAGATATGCCAGCGAGACGCGCACTAACAATTTGTCTTCTTTTGAACTCCCATTGTCTCCCGTTATATAGTGTGCATTGCAGTGTTTTATATACAGCTGTACTATTGCTCTGCTAAATCAACCTTCAACACTCTGATCTTACTGATGCATCAGTGAAGATTGGCTACCAGGCCATGCATATATAGGTGTGAAACCTCAAACACTATATTGGCCATATAGTATATCAGTTTCATTGTCCAACCCATGTGTGTTTTGGGACATCTGGCCATTATACCCACAGGAAATTTTATGATATCCTTTTCTAAATCCATAGGCATCAGTATGGAGTTGGCCATTCTTTTGCAGCTATAACAGCTGCCACTCTTTTGGGAACTCTTTCCACATCATTTTGTGGAGAGTGTGTCTCTGGGTATTTTTACCCGTTCATCCAGAAGAGCATTTGTGAGGCCAGGGACTGATGTTGAACGTGAAGGTTATCTCAAACTATGAGACTTCTGTGATACCACTGCGTTTCAAATCATACACTCATCATGCGTCAATCTCTTCATTTTATCTCGTACTTTGAGATTATCGTATAATCATTATATACCTGTCATACCCATGTCATATCATGTTCAGTATCTATAGATGAAAGAAATGCATAAAATATATTATGTATAGGTACATATATTGTTTATTAAACATTCCGCAAGTGTGTTTCAGCTTTAAACAGCATACAAAGTGCTTTGCTTGCACAAGTACTTGGAATACTTCTCTTCATCGACCCCATCTTGAGGGTTACAGTACAGGGTCAACTAATACACAGCATCCCTGGAGCTGGAGGTTACAGGCCTTGCTCAAGGGATCCATAGACGTGTGGCTGTTCAGCCAAGGCCAGGGCTTGAACTAGCAATCGTTTGATCAGAGGCACAAGGAGCCACTCACAGCCCAAGTATATTAAATAAGAAAATGTTAAAAGTTGAAACAGTCTAGTGGGCATGATAAAACGTAGTCACCATGGAGACATTGAAAAAGCAGTTTTTCAGCACATGGAAAAGACAGGTTAATTAAGTGAATGCTACGCAGAAACTCAACTTTTTTGTTTGCTTCCTCTCAGCTCCCAGCACACCTGTTCCAGGTATTTGGTGTTGCTGATTGGCTGGGAGCTGGGAGGGAGCAAAAACATGGACTGTCCAATGTTCCCCGAGGACTGGGTTGGGAAACACTTGGTCAAAATACAGGAGGATATGGGGGGACTGTCCCTCTCTTTATCTATTGGGCCCCCAAATCACTAAATCCACCTCTGAGTACAGTGTGATGTCATAGGTATCTCACTGTGATATCAGCCAGGTGACATCATGATGTGATGTGACTGTGATATCATTATGAGATTAGGTTTTGATCTCATATATGTTACATATTTACAACACAAATTCCAAAAAATGGGACGTTGTGCAATTTGTAAATAAAAACAGAATACATTGACATGGAAATCTAATAAATCCATATTTTATTCACAACAGAACATAGAAAACATATCAGGTATTGAAAGTGAGACATTTTGCTATTTCATGAAAAATATTGGCTCATTTTGAATTTCATGACAGCAACACGTCTCAAAAATCGGGGGCAATAAGTGGCTGGAAAAGTTAGTTGTACAAAAAAGCAACAGCTGGAGGAACAACTAAATCAGTCAATTGGCAACAGATCAGTAACATGATTGGGTATAAAAAGAGCATCTTAGAGTTGCAGTGTCTCTCAGAAATAAAGATGGGCAGAGGTTCACCAATCCCCCTGATACCTGATGCCTCAACAAATAGTGGAGCAATTTCAGAAAAAAGTCCCTCAGTGTAAAATTGCAAAGAAGTTGAATATATCATTATCTACATTACATGATATAATCAAAAGATTCCGAGAATCTGGATAAATCTGTGTGTAAGGGACAAGGCCGAAAAACCATACGGGATGCCAGTGATCCGAAACCAGGGACACAATGTCATTTGGATCAAAGAGGAGAAGGACCACCCAGCATGTTATCAGCGTTTAGTTCAAAAGCCAGCATCTCTGATGGGTGCATTAGTACATATGGCATGGACAGCTTGCATATCTGGAAAGGCACCATCAATGTTGAAAGGTGTATTCAGGTTCTAGAGCAACATATGCTCCCATCCAGATGACGTCTCTTCCAGTTAAGACCTTGCATTCTCTAACATGACAATGTGAAACCACACACTGCGTCAATTACAACATCATGGCTTGGAAGAAGGGTCTGGGTATTGAACTGGCCTGCGAGCAGCTCAGATCTTTCACCCATTGAGAACATTTAGCATATCATAAAATGAAGAATACAACACAGAAGACCTAGGACAGCTGAGTAACTAGAATCCCGTATCAGACAAGAATGGGACAACATTCCTCTCCCAGAACTTGAGCAACTGATCTCCTCAGTCCCCAGAAGCTTACAGACTGTTGTTAAGAGAAGAGGTGATGCCACACAGTGGTAAACATGGCCTTGTCCCAACTTTTTTGAGACGTGTTGCTGCCATAACATTCAAAATTACCTTAATTTCTCCTTAAAATTATATATTTTCTCAAAGTAAACATTCTATGTTTTCTATGTTCTGTTGTGAATAAAATATGGGTTTATGAGATTTCCATATCATTGCATTCTGTTTTTATTTACAATTTCATATTTGCACAATGTCCCAACTTTTTTAGGATTGGGGTTGTATGACATTGTGGTAATATCTAATATATATCATACCCTGACTGGGCTACCTTTATTATATATATATATATATATATATATAAGGGTGTGAGTGTGTATGCATATACAGATATGTGAGTTCCGATTCCAATATCGGTGAGTGTGCCTGTGCATTTATTTTTTGACGCCTTTAACAGACTTGTCTCCACATTGTTTTCTCACAGACCTACTTCCCACCCCAGGGTGAGATATTGGTGGAGGCCCAGGGCACAGAACTGCGGTTGCAGGTTGAACGTAATGAGTAAGTGTGACTCCCCTCCCCCCAGGCTCACATACAGTCCTCTGTACACAGCATATGCTTCAGGTGTCTGGCTTTGAGCTTCTGGACAGCTGTCAAGTGGGGCTGATATACTATATATCCTACACTGAAAACATGCTTTGAAGATCTCAGTAGCCTTTTCAGCCTTACAGTCAATACCCTGTTCCCACGTAATTGGAGCCATTGTTACATTATTCAGTAACACTGTACTTGAGGGGGCACCAAAACTTAGGATTAACTCAATTACTACTAAAGTACAAATCATGAACAAATATAGTAGCGAACTGAGATACCTTACAATTCATTAATGATGAACAAACATGAGAGCAGCTTTTAACTTGTGTTATTCATTACTTGTTCATTTTGTGGCTCACAAAGGTTTACATAATTAACTGATATAGTAACAAATAGAAGTATCACAATTTATTAATGATGAATGAACATGAGATGTAATTAATATGTAACTAAGACTTAGTTTCTGGTTAATTAATATATAGCTTAATACTATATTATTTGTGCCCCCTCAAGTGTCACCTGTTTTTCTTTTAAATGTTTTTTTGCATGCCTGTATTTTGCTGTTAGCACAGTTTAGTCATTTTTGGGGTTAGGAGCTCTCATTGCAATCCATCCATCCATCCATCCATCCATTTCTATACCCACTATTCCTCTTAATGGGGGTTGGGAGCCTATCCCAGAAGCTACTGGTGCAAAGCAGGGAACAACCCAAGATGGGGTGCCATCCCATCACAGGGTACACCTACATAAGTCACACACTCAGTTACAGAGATTTTTCTTTTGCCTGATAAGAGGATTACGTCTGAAGTATGGTCATATTTCGGTTTCTAATCTTTCTGACCACCACCCACTACTTTATAGTTAATGAAAGGTAAGTTAACTTGTAGCTCAGTGCATGATGTTGGAACTTCAGAATGGGAGTCATTGTTTGTCTGTCTAACTTGCTAATAGCTTGTCAGTAATGTAAACTGAAGCTTTCAGTATAGCTGAATGCCATTTACTAGTGATGCCTAAAATGACTTCCCATGAACCATTTACACTAGACAGTGTTCTTGGTTTGCTTTGGATTTTTTTTTTAACAGAGCAACAGCAAATTGAAATCTGATAACTTGGGGGGGGGATGAGGGGGAGGAGGAGGAAGGTCAATGTGGAGACAGTAGTAAGTAGTAAAAGACACTTGTCTGCTTCAAGCTGTACTTAGCATTAACCGTAGTTAAATTTCATTGGTACGGTGCTGCAAAGAGATGGAAATTGGGTTGGAGTAGTTGAAGAAAGCTTGGAAAAACAGCTCTGATGCCATTGATCCAACCACAAATTTAATACCAAGATTCTCATACAGTCTTGTGTCAACACTTCTTTGTTATGGTTCATTGCACAGGTAGCTGATTCAACATTTTATCAACATTGATTCAGGGTTGTACTTTTTTTATACTTGTATTGGAATGTACTTTTGTTAAATGTAAGCTGACACTGCAGGCTATGTAAGTGCCTGGGGACGGTACCAAGCTCAGGGTACCTCAGCGGTACATGCAGGTCGGGGACTCAAAGCCATGTAATCTTTCGATTACATGGTTGCATCCCTAACATTACCCCACCTGCCTGCCCCTAAAATGTACCAAGTCGCTGTGAGCAGGGTTCGAACCTGCGTGGAGAGACCCCATTGGATTTCAAGTCCAACGCCTTAACCACTCGGCCATCACAGCTGACAGCAAATGTTGTACCAGCTCATACAAAAGCAGCGGAGGTAAACTTTAAATCAGGGCTGCCATCTTGCAACTGACACTGTAAATATTGTAACAATATTCTATAGAATGCAGTAATAACACAGTTATTAATTAACATGCAGTATTATAAACCAGTCTATAATGACAGTCAATTTCAGTTCAATCTTACCAGCAGCATTGTGGGAGATGTTATTGAGATTAATTATGGTAAATCTGATTAGATTTTTAAAAGAAGACTGACAGTCTCCCATTACAATTAAACAATTCAACTTTATAGTTTTCCACAGGAATTAATTTATATTGTCTCAGACCACATAACTCTAATATTCCATTTATTAAAACAGTATTAAACTTTGTCTTCTAGTCTAGCTAATCGATTTAGCCAATTAATTCTACAAAAAACTGGCTTTTCTAATTCAGTTTATTTTGAGCTTCTGAGAGTTAGGCTTACATTATGTGGCTGGGATGTTTCAAAGGACTCAAATGTTGTTGTTAAAAAGAAATAAAACCAAGCATCAGTGGTGATACTTCATTGTTACTTCACTGATGCTTCATGAACCATTTGTGGTATTTTTTGACCCCACTAGACCATCTATTGGAGTCATAAATACATTAAATGGTTCAAGAAGCTTTATTTTGTCCAACACTGTTGTTAGTCACAGCCACAGTGGTCACATGGTGGTCTAATCGGGACTATTTAAATGTTTTTGGTTTGATAGTCTTAAATTGGCTAGACAGTTAGTTAACATATAGAATCATATGACTAGCAGCCAAAAATCCAAATACCACCACACATGACACACAGTAGAATCATTGTGTATTTATTGAAGAACATTAGTGTATCTAGTAGAAATACTGACAATACAATAACAAATAGCTCTGGAATTGTAATGGTATACAAAGGAAAGATTTTTTACTTACTGACATAAGTGGGTCAGGTCAAAAATTATTTTAAAATTTTCACTGCTGTGGAATAATTTGCAAACAGCCAAAACACTATACAAGAATCTATTTTGGGGGCGGATGCTATGGCTGAAATGCCGGGGAGGCAATCCTCGGGGGCGAAGAGAGAAGCAGGCACCCGTGCAGAGCTGGGGATGTCAGTACAAGCACAAACACTCAGGATGGGATCGGGACAGACACACACTCATTGGGCCGGGGGTTACACTAAAGCACAGGGGGAAAGCAAGCAGTGGGGAACAGGCAGGAAGTGGGACTGAATTTCAGTCTGGGAGTTCTATGCCCAAAACCAGTCCATTTTGTCTTCATTCTGGGGGAATTTTGATAAATGATGCTACAGTTCAAGTCTTATTATTCCCATATTATTTATTACTGACATTTCAAGAAGAAACTAAACAATAAATAGCAAATCGAACCATTCAAAAGCAGTACTCATCAGTGAACTCTGGGCGACCTCGGGCAATTCCCTCCTCTCTGGTAGCAAACCATGGCAGCTTCAGCTGGCTACATGTTGCTTAGCTACAAAGTTTGATAATTCTTTCTGGCCGTCAACATAGTGATAAGCTACAAAGCTTTTTAGGTGGATATTCATACAATCAGGGCTAAAATTAAATGCCTAACAGAACCTTTGTGACTAACATATGGTGCAAATACATAATTGATGCATAAGGTGCAGATACATATATAATTGATTACTTGTAATGATCACATCATGAGACAATAATTGGTATTCGTTTTGGCAATTTAGAGAAAACATTCTGTAAATGTTGTACACTACTAGATATCATACAATACAAAATAATATTTCATTGTATATGAATATCATTACATGATCTGAGAAACAGTGGATAGCAGTTCATTGAGAGTTCACAATGAAATGTGTCCTCTGCATTAGACTCTTGTGACATTATGACACAGCAAGGGGCAGCTATGTAAGTGCCTGGGGACGGTACCTTGCTCAGGGTACCTCAGCGGTACATGTAGGTCGGGGACTCAAAGCCTCAATCTTTCGATTACATGGTCGCATCCCTAACATTACCCCACCTGCCTGCCCCTAAAATGTACCAAGTCGCTGTGAGCAGGGTTCGAACCTGCGTGGAGAGACCCCATTGGATTTCAAGTCCAACGCCTTAACCACTCGGCCATCACAGCTGTCAGCAAATGTTGTACCAGCTCATACAAAAGCAGCGGAGGTTAACTTTAAATCAGGGCTGCCATCTTGCAACAGAGTTGGCAAATCTGTTTAAACTGATTTTTAAACATATACTAGATAATCTAGAAAAAGAATAATCATTAAAAATGTTAAAATGTTTTAGTGAAACTTAAACTCCCTGCGTGCTGTACAAACGAAACTAAAAGTAATAAAAAGCCTGATCTTAATCTAGCTGACTAGCCATGATAGAACTGCATATCCATAAAATGTGATGTTGGTATTAATATCACACATCGTTCAGGCCTTGAATATACTACAGCCATTTTTACAAAATACCCTGCCTCACAATGTGATGTCATTCAGCGCCGGTATCAGTTTTATGCCAGTGAGAAACCAATACCTTAAAGTACTGTATTGTACATTTGGTACTTCTTTGAAGTAGGTCTTCAGCTCTGATTGGCTCTGAATCTGATATTCTTCTAAACTGAATTTTTAAGTTTGTCAAGGACTTTAAACATCAGCACTTTTAAAGTTTTAAAATAATGCAAAAATAAAGTTTTGCAATGTTTTTGTTTGTGCTATGACCCATTCTTACAGACACACATTTACTTGCACCCTTTTTGCTGTTCATAGTCATTTACATAACTATCAATATGTATGGGAAATGACAAGCCGGTAACCCTTAAAATATATTATTGTGGCACTAAAGGCGCTGTGAAAATTTTGGATGCACCTAAAATTTGTAGTGGTGCAACCAATGCAAAAAGTCTGGAGACCTGCTGTGTCTTTCAGTCAACTGCTGGGCCCGAATTTCACAGAGACTCATTACGAGGCCGGGGTGCCAGTTACCCTCATGCAGGATTACACGGTAAGTGAGCGTCTTTTATCTCTCCCCACTGCATCTCACGCTGTCTCTTTCTCTGGACATGTTTTTCCAAGTATAGTACTGGGAGAGAAAAATCACATCGAGAAAGGTCCTCAGTGATTTCTCATTATAGTTGTTATCATGTATTATGCTTTTTTCAGCTCAGACAGATTGTGGCCTCAGTTTAGACTTTTAGGATGTTTGATGTAGTGGTTTTAGAAGCAGAGCAAGGTAGCTACAGTGTATCCTGTTGATTTTACAGATGAGTATCATCTGTAAAAACCTCATCTCAAACCACAGTGGTTATACTTATTGTAATGTCTTTTCTGTACACTGTTGCCGTCTTGGAAAGCTCTCAAGATAACAAGTTGCAGTATGGAATAGTAAGAATAGGAAATCTATTGGACAAGAAAACACGTTACAAATTTGCAAATACAGATGATAACAAGACACACTCTTAACAGGCCTGACTTTTCACTTTTCAGCCCCTCAAAAGCCTCCATTGTAAATCCGAAAAGTTCATTCTTTGCTCATTCTTGTAGATAATATTGAAGCACATATGAAGGCCTTTGACTCCATTCAGGGATTATGAACATTCATGAGAGATTTATACAGAATAGAACATTTTAAACAGAGAGAGATTTTTAGTTGCTAGTCAAAGAAATGGAATGTTTTCCCAAATCATATTGTGTCCTGGAGCATGCTTGTATGTTGCAGCTTGGTAATGGAGTGCAGCAGTGCTGCATTTCAAATGGCCACGTGCTTTTGTTAGCAGGGGGATTTTGATGCAATAAAAGAGCTTGCTATGACATTCAAATCATTGCAATTGTCTTATCTCTTTATCCTCAGAATCACTGCTACTATCATGGGCACGTCATTGGACACAAAGACTCCTGGGTCGCCCTTAGTACCTGCTCCGGAGTCAAGTGAGTCACATGTGCTAGAGTGTAAGGAACAGGCACTCTTCTTTCAGGAGTCAAAATGGGTGTTACAGACACAACACAATCTTTGTCTAACAGAGTGGTTTAATAGGAATAGTTTAATAGGGTAATCAAATGCACTTGCTTAATTGATCATCAGCAAATGTGATCACCTCTATAAAAGCAGAAGTTGTGGCAGTTTGCTGGTCTGGAGCATTCAGGCCATTTCCAAACAATTTGAAGCACATGATTTTTTGGTGAGAAATGTTATTTGCAAGAGGAAAACATTAGTCTTCCCAGGAGTGGATGTTCCAGCAAATTCACCCTAAAATCATACCATGCAATTCTCAGAGGAACTGAAAAAACACAAGAACATCTCAGATGCTACAGGCCTTACTTACAGTAGCATGTTAAATGTTACAGCTCATGACTGTACAATTAGAAAAAGATTAGAAAGCTGATTAAGTTCTTGGGTTTATTGAGGGGCTGTTTTGTATCAGCTGTAGACTAACATCAATGAACAATATTTCAACAGTCAAACTGCAGTATTAGAATACCTATGTCATTAATCAGTTCAGATATCTAAATGTGAATCAGAATTCTTTAATGGAACAGCAAAGTATGTCACTATCAAAATATGATCTACAAGATTCTAAAGGACTGAGTTTTTTTTTTAGTTTAGTTTTTTAGTTTTATTTTATATGCCTAATACGTAAATGAGCTATCATATATGCTCAATATTCAGGGGAGCCTAGGTATGGCCTGGTTGAGAGCAACCTTAGGGCGTTCTGACTCAAGCCAGGTATGATGGCATACTGGAGACAAATTCTTTTCACATATCACACCAAAAAAAGCATTTCACAGCTTTTTTTCAAATGTTCCAGGACAAGGTCTTCTTTTGTCTTTTTGGATTGTTATTTATTTAAATAAAAATACTCGAACAATATCAGTGCATCAATGAAATATGTACATGCTTGTCTGATACAGCACATCACCACACCCACCACATAACAAACCACCTCAGGGATGAGAACCTGACTGCAGCCATGTGATACCTCAGCACCAACAGCGGGAAGTTTTTTCTGGTGGCTGGAGTGCCAATTCTACCTCTAGCCTCCAAGCTGGAGGACCTGCTTGTAGGGTTGGATGTAGGTTGACGCCATACCCAGGATGAGGCAATTGCAGGTTCCAAGGGCCTTGCTCAAGGGCCCAATGGAGTAAAATCACTCTCATTCCTGGCATTCACAGGATTCAAACGCGCATTTTCTGATTCCGCCACACTTGGCAGGACCACGTTAAATCTGTTTAAAGCTTCGGTTACTAATACAAATCCTCAGGGTTCAATATTCTATTGGTATTTACATGCAGGCAGTGACAAAGTGGGGTTTTTCTTTTATTTCTTGCAAGAAAGGCACACACCTGCCTGCTGCACTAAGTGGCTCTCAGAGCTAATTACATTTACATTTATTCATTTAGCAAAGGCTTTTGTCCAAATCAACTTACAAGTTAGCCAAACAGTACATTTTAAGTGTACAGATGTCAAGAAGTCAACTAGGCATGAGTGCAACTAGGGTGAGCTTCCAATGAATGGCCTTATAAACAAGTGCATCCAGTATTGGAGCAAGAGACAACAGATAGTCCTGTTTTGATGGATTTCTTGAAAGTTCTTTCTATATTAGCTTCCTTTCTGTACATGCTTGATCATATTTTCATCTTTCTAATATATACATTTCGGTGACAAAATTTTGTTTTTCTCATGACAGATTTCCTATCAGTCTTTCTTAAAATTGTTCCTAGAAACAATTTGCTGGCACAGTTGTTTTAAGTGAGATTCCTGTCCCTATATATGTCACTCTGTCTTCATAGTGAGGCTGAACCTACAGCATAATGGCCCACTTCTGTTGTATATACAGTTGCAGTGCAGTTAGGAGGCTTGCAGCTTGAAATTGCAGATGCAGTCATCAGCTAGCATATTGCTAGCAGCTTGAGTTTTTTTTACTTGAGTGTTATTAAGGCTAGCCTATCTCCAAACAGTCCCCCTTCCCCTTGCAGATTTTTTTTATACAGGAATATGCTGTTTCATGCAAGTGTAATTTGTGAAGGTGTCCTGGGTTTTGTGCAATTTACTCCCACACTTACAGTACCATAAAAAAAATGGATAAAGAAGTTTGCTGACATCATTAGACCAAATTAAATGTGGTTGATTCTGAACTAGAAAAATAGTTTTGCTCTCAATATTTGATGAAATTATGATTATGAGCCAGTGCTGTTTCTTTATAGAGCACTTAAAAAGCTATTTTAAGCCTCTTCTTGGGTATGTACTATATTTCTTCTGCAGGGGTCTGATTGTGCTGAACACCAATGACAGTTACTACCTTGAGCCTGTAAATGGGCTGGAATCACCCCATCACAAGATGTACAGGTCTCAACATCTGGGAATCAAAGGCGGGGTGTGTGGACACGAGCATCAAATGGAGCATGCGGCCCATTTCTCTGCTTTCCTCCAGCCTTCACATCAAAGGGTAAGGATTCCTCTAAAGGAGAAGCAGTGTCTTTGCAATGGGTCACAGAAAACAACATCACATTAATAGCTTATACATGTAATATAATTTGGCAAATGTGAAAATTGTGAAATAAATCTCAAATGTGTTTTATTTGATGCATATGTATTTCCATGGTTGAATACCTATTCTGAATTCCTATTTATTTAATGAATCTATTTCGGAATGAATGGACTCAAGTGCTTATTGGCACATTTATACTCCCACATTGTTTTTTCACATTTTGAACATTTCTTACCTCGTCTGTATCTTCCAGCTACATGGCAGTTATAAATGTTAAAGTAACGGCAAAAAGCAATTGGGCAAAGAACTTGATCATCTGTGTCAGCCTTGACATTTTCCATCCTTGCAGATGAGAAGAAACACTCAGGCTGACACTAAATACATGGAGCTTTACATTGTAGCAGATAACACACTGGTAAGAAAAGTACTTTTTTTTTACAATTATAATGATTGTTATTATCATATATCTTTTGTTATTAAGGTATATGAAAGCTTATAAGGTATGCTTGGATGTTAAGGTATACAATGAATGTTGTGCAAATGCATTATAAAGACATTGTGAAGGTGAAGCTTAATATGGCATTACCAATATATTTTATTTTATTTACCTTTATTTAACCAGGAAGACCTTAGTATGGTGGTCCATTAGTGTCAACATACTGTAAATTCATAAAACATTAACAAATTCCAAAAGCAAGCTACAAATTCAGAAAACATATTCAAAACTGTACTGCCATTTCATTCAAATATTCAGCTCTCACAGTGACACTAACTGGTCTTTTGTTGTCCTGATACCATAATAATATTTGTATCGCGGTTCTGTCTCCCGGATCAACCCCCAACCCGCTGCTGCCAATGTGGCATGTTTAGCTCACAATAAATTACCAATGATGACAAAAGTCATCTTTCACTTCACAATTAACTCTATAACACAATAAAATCACAGCATTTTGCGAAAGCTGCAGATGACACTGGAATGCCAGCAGATGCAATACAAAAAGTGTAGTAACACATAAATGCATAAAATATACTTGCCAACAGTGTTTTTGGCAGCCTTTCATGTGATATCTCGCAGTGATATTTGTACTACAATCTGAAGTGCTTTGCTTTACTCATCAAGAGGACCAAGAAATTATACATGGTCTTTCCAGATCATGGTGGGCCTGCCGCCCTCACCCCCGCGATATGGAAGGTTAATGCTCAACTGCAAAATTACTGCAAACTTTGGTTACTAATACAAATACTCAGGGTTCAATATTCTATTGGTATTTACATGCAGGCAGTGACAAAGTGGGGTTTTTCCTTTATTTCTTGCAAGAAAGGCACACACCTGCCTGCTGCACTAAGTGGCTCTCAGAGATAATTATATTTACATTTATTCATTTAGCAAAGGCTTTTGTCCAAATCAACTTACAACTGCAAGCTTACTGCCAGCCATAAGGTTTTAGCTGGCGACCTTATGATCACAGGCATAGAAGTAGGAGGAGCAATGCAAACTGCACTTCTTACACACATGATGGAGTGAAAGAGAACGGAATTGCATATACATATCCAACATTCTATTCATAAAATTATCACTGGTGGAGAAATGTAATGGAATTAGTCATATAAATAATCCCATCAGTTGTAAATGGCTTTTTTAATTTTGTTGTTATTATGAAGAATCTCAATTGTTTTCTTGTTGCAAATGAACTGTTTGCATTTATTATAATAACATGTTTTTGAAATTCAGTTTAAAAGACAAAAAAATGACCTTAGAAGAACGAAAGAAAGAATTATAGAAGTTGCCAATTATGTGGATAAGGTAAGACTGAGGTCAGGACAGCTTAATTTCTTTGTTTTTACTTTCACGTGTTCTTTTATAGTGTTTGTCAGTTAATCAACATTCATTTCTGATTGTTGCAAAGGAAAATATTATGAATATAATGAAAATATTGTCTTTAGAGTGACTGAAGATATACTTACGTAATATGATTATGAGAATATGCTTGCTATTACCAACTCTGACATAAGTGTATATGAACAGCTGACGAACCATACTTAAGTCATAAGTAAGCCATACTTACCATCAGATTTGCAACTGAAATTTGGAACTGGAGCTATGAAAAAGTGACAAAAGTGAGAAGGCACAGCAGTGCCTGAGACTCTGCTCCATTGCCCCGCCCACTTCCCCTCTCTCAAATTAACATATATTTGCATCCTATGAACTTGAAAATGAAAAAACTAATTATAAAATGAGTGAGTGGTGTGTGAGTGTGCCCTGCGATGGGCTGGCCCCCCATCCTGGGTTGTTCCCTGCCTCATGCCCATTGCTTCCGGGATAGGCTCCGGACCCCCCGCGACCCTGAACAGGATAAGCGGGTTGGAAAATGGATGGATGGATAATTATAAAATGAAAAGACAAAAAATAGACTTTTAATTGCATGTTTTAATTTTTCACAAATCACTCATGCATGAGTGGAAAGTTAAAGCCCTGTCAGCTCCCGCCTCTGGGACCTGGGTTCAAGTCCCCGCCTGGGTTCCATTGTATGAGGAATTTGCATGACAATGTGTTATTGTGGGGCTTCCTCTGGGCACTCTGGTTTACCCCCAGAGTTCAAAGGCATGCTGAGGCTAATTGGAGTCCCCAAATTGCCCGTAGGTATGCCTGTGTTAATCAGTGGTGCAAAAATGGGTTATGCAGTATATGCATATGGGCGCACTGCCAGGGGGAGGCGCCAAAACAAGGGAGGGACAAAAAATATATATTGACATCTATGTTTTAAAACTGATCTTGTGCTTTTAACTCCGGACTATGCTCGAAAAATGCTGTTTAAAATAATTTAATAATTTAAAGTATGGCCAGGCCACTGGCAGTAGATGCTATGACCAGCGATGTTGCTGCGACGGGCACCATCCCCTTTACTTTCCTCAGCGCTTGTTCACCCCAGTGGAGGGAGAGAGGGAGGGAGGGAGGGGCGGGGCGCTGCTGAGCATCTATTTAGTAGTAGCCAGAGTGGTAGTAACCTGTTGTTCATTGACGTGGTGGGGCATCTGTTTGCGGCAGGATGGAGAGAGCAAAAAAGTTATCAGGTGCTCAAGGCAGAAAGAGAAAAAAGAAAAGGAGAGGGCATGTGAGGGGATGCGGCAAAAATGTTGATGTGGGTGAAAGACAGCAACAGGTATGAACTATGATGGAAACAAATTCCACTTATGTGCAAGCTTGTGCCCAGCGTCAGGGATTAGGCTATGAACTTCACAGAAAACTAGGCTAGATAGTGCTGCACTGGCTAGCTTACTTGGGTTAGGCAAGCTGAAATTGCATAGCGATTTCTTGATGAAGCACACAGGCTATAGGCAAGGACTTAGAAGCCGTTTGTCAAATTGATTGCAATGTGGCGCGTGCATAGTGAATGAAACATATTGTTAACATCGGTCGGTTGGTTGAATGGTGAAAAATGTTAAATCTTTGGAAATAAACTTCAGTAAGTGAACTGTAAAACTAGCATGTTTTTTATACCCTTTTTTGGGGTGGGGGGGCACCAAAATTATTGCTGCATACCCCCAAAAAAGTGAGTAGTTGTGCCCCTGGTGTGAATGAATGGTGTGTGAGTGTGCCCTGTGATGGGCTGGCACCCACAGCCTCTGGGATAGGCTCCACATCCCCCGCGACCTTGAACAGGATAAGTGGTTGTGGATTTTGGCAGAATTTTTGGGCATAGACTAAACAGCAAAGTGAGAATTGTATTTTCATTTTATTATTTTCTTTTTTGCAGGAAATACTTCCTATATACATCCAGGTCTTACACACATTTGTACAACATATCAAATTGCATTTTTCCATGCTTATCTAAACAGATGTAGAAATTATAATCATTTATGTACAGTAAATTAAGGATAATAACATACAATTTTGGATTTATTTGATTTGGTATTCTTACTAAATGGTGGTATATTTGAGAGAATCTGGTAGAACTCAGTATGACTCTATACCATGTTCTAGTTCTATAGGGCTCTGAACATCCGAGTGCCTCTCATTGGGCTGGAGGTGTGGACGGAGCAGGACCAGTGCATAGTCACGGAGGACCCCAAAACAACACTCTGGTCCTTCCTGCAGTGGAGGCGAAAGCTCAAGTCCCACAAGAAACATGACAACGCCCAGCTGCTCACGTGAGTCCTTTGGTTAGCCAGCAACTTCAAGGGAGGGAGCTTACTTTGCTCTGCTGATCTATGGAATTCAAGTTCCTCTGGCAAAATGTTTAGATCACCAGCTGATGGTTCTTAAAGAGCAAAAAACGAGGAAGAGGACTCAATGAATTATACTGAAATACAGACATGGACAAATTTTCTGGTACCGCAACAGCTTATTGAAACAATGTTTCATTCATCCTGAAAAGTGATTAGATTAAAAGCAACTGTGTCATGTATACCTGCAAGCCTTTATTATGCGATAAAGTAAACCCTTAAAATTGTGAAGAACAATGAGATTAGTTGGTACCCCTAAACATCATAAATCATTGCATTGTAGTTTGACTATAGTTTATATAGAAACTATAGTTTCACATACTGTTTAACCTTAATTATTATCACATGTACCATCAATATTTTTATCAGCCATTCAGCCTATATAAAGGAAGGAAACTTGCTGCTCTGCAGTTTGGTATCATTGTGTGCACTGCATTGAACATGGACCAGAGAACACAAGGGAGAGAGTGGTCTGAGGAGAAGGAATGTATTAGATAACCATGTTGAAGGTAAAGGCTATAAGAACATTTTCAAGCGGCTT
>JAODKL010000056.1:52670-64139 GCA_026780765.1 Petrocephalus schoutedeni
GTTGGATTCAAACTTGATGAATCTGAATTTGTTTCCTGTATTTTATAGGAATCTTTTTAAAGTTTGGTCCCTGTTTATGGTGCGGCATGTGAGAGATTATTCTGGTTGTTGAGAGAGCCACTGATTTATGGTTCTGCTCTAGATTGTGGTCAGGAAATGTCCCCTATACCTATCTCCATACTTCTGCGCTCTGGCGTTACAACCCTTGGGGAGTTACTGAAGTGGGGTGGGCCTGATTTGTCTGATAGCGGTGCATTAGCGAATCGTTTGGGTGTTGGATCTGTTCGTGTCATTACTCGGCTTCTCGAGAAATGGCGGTCTTTTCTAACCGGAGCGGAACTGCAAGTCTTGGGAGAATATTTTAGGGGAAAGTGTAGTCCTGACTGTCAAGATCCTTTTCCTGTCTTTACTTTGTCTCCTGATTTGGCTGGTTGTACGGGTGGGTACTTGCATGCTGATAAATTATGTTTTTTGGGTCCAACGGCTGCAAGTGGCAAGGCTTTGTATATGTGTGGTGTCCTTCAATAAAAAGTCTTTGGACAAGAGGGTGGATACACCCTGGCGTGAGGTCTTTCAAGGTACAGATCACTGTAAGCCACAATGGCGAGCACTGTATAAGTCACCATTACCTAAAAAAACGGGTGATTTACAATGGCGAATTTTGCTTGGTGCAATCGCGGTAAATGCTTTTATTTCTGTATTGAATCCTGCTGTGGGACGGGTGTCCTTTTTGTTCTGTGAGGGAAACTGTCTTCCATGCTTTTCTGCACTGTCAGAGGTTACGGCCTCTATTTGCTGTGCTACTGACATTATTTTTGCAGTTAAATGAATGTTTTTCGTTTGAGGTTTTTATTTTTGGTTTTAAATATGTGTATAAGCAGCGTGTTAAGTGTCAGCTCATAAATTTTATACTTGGACAGGCAAAGATGGCAATTTGTTAGCCGTAAGAAAAAAATTAAGCGGGATCTGCATGTCAATATCTTAGGGGTTTTTTCTGTACTTGTGCGATCTCGTATTTTGATTGATTTTCAGTTTTTTAAGGGTATGAAAACTCTTGATGACTTCGAGCGAAGGTGGTGCTACAATAATGTGTTGTGCAAGATTGCGAATGACGAGCTACAGTTTGCACAGTTTGATGAATTGACCTATTACCCACAGTTGGCCTTTATTTGTACTTTTTTTGTGGCTGGTTTAGGGTATTGTGAGGGCATAATGTCTGCTGTTTTTCTGAATTTGTATTAAAAGAGGTTTGCAAATTCGAAAAAATTCTCTCATTCTCTCTCCAGCCAGATGTCTCTGCTATTGGACACTTATCAGAGCACCTTTGGGATGTGGCCTCTGAATCGCTCATTTACACTGAGTATTTTTTTTTCATAAATATTCAATAGTATTAATTCTATCAGTTTGCTTATATAGTGTGACCCAAAATGTCAGTCTTTATTGGTGTAATTGCTCAGTAGTCTGAATTTTGTAAAGCTCCACTTTGTTGGCTCTTAATAAATCTAAAATGATGAGCAGATGTCACCTCTCACCTGTAACCTCAGAGCCGAGGAGCAGGTCACAGGGGGGCTCCTCAGGACGCTCTGTGGCTTATGACGCTGTACCTGTGATCGGCAGGTCGCTGGTTCAGATCCTGTTGCTGGCAATTAACTTTGATTTGAAGTGATGTTACCATTGGGCCCTTGAACAAGGCGCTTAACCCCCAGTTGCTCCAGGGACGGTCTGACCCTGCTTTCACAGCCGTCGCTTTGACCAAAAGCATGTAAAGAAATATTAATGAATTTCTCTTCAGGATAGGGCTTGAGATTTTCTTTAAAAACCAGAGCAGCTAGTAGGCAAGTTCAGTGAAGTTCGGTAAAGAAAAGGGGAAGCTCAGCAGCCAAAGCATCTTTCAAAAGAGGAGATACTGTGGTTAAACAAGGTAAAAAGACATTAATTAGTGGTTTGCTGGTACTTTGTGTAGTTTAAAGTCTGACATTTTTTTTCTTTTGCTAAGTATAATTTAAATTTTTATTTAAGTTCACAAATATTTTTTTTTAATTGTGTCCATTTTACTTTCAGTTTTTGTTTACAATAATAACACAAGAAGTCCCAATTAGTCAAACACATACAAACACACCGGCACAAGCAAGCAATGTAGAATCTCTGCTAATTTTTGCTATTATTTCTCTAAATTCTGTTCGGCCACCAGGAATGAAACAAATTTACCTTTGAGCAAGATAAAGAAATGTTATTAAAGTAGGGCGCACCCGGGGTATTCCCGTTCCTAAGAGGTGAACCCCTGAACAAAGGATAAGGCTTGATTCTTATACATTTCTGTAACTCCCCTAAAGGGAAATCATCTACCCCTTTGGTTAAGATAAAAAGTGTCATGGCCTTAGAGGTGGTGATCTCATGCACCTCCACGGTCCTCTAGGTCCAGGGTCAGACCCAGGGAGAGACGACTGGTCACCATCAGTTGCATTTCACCCTTGCATTCCCTTCACATATTTCTATTTAACCCATCCCATTTAATTAAGCAATCAGAATAAACAAAGCACACATATTAGACTACACAAGATTATCTTCCTCCGCGACATTGTGCAGCCTACGTAATGCATCTTGTTCTCTCAGCAAGGCAGAGGAGGCTCCGATTATCTTCACGAACAGGCAAACTGGCAGTTTCAGCATCAGTTTTAGGGTCAGCACGTAACAAACATACACATTCTTCTTGCCTAAAAACCTAAGACATTGACAGTAGGGCTGCAACAACGCATCGATAAAATCTATAAAAATCTATTATAAAGTGTTGGCAATGAATTTAATTGTCGATTCATTGTGCCGTGCTATTAGTGCGCAACTCGCTATGTCACGGAGAAGTTAACTTCACCTGTAGGCGGAGCTGAACGGAGCACGGCCAAAGGCGTGGTGGTGGAAGAGCGGAGGCGGTATTTTGCAAATAGGATTAAACAAAGGAAACATGACAGAGGCAGAGAAAACGGTTTGACCAAGGGAGCGCTTCACATTACAAAAATGTGAAAAATGGTGTGTGAGTGTGTGTTTTACTCATTTCAGTTCACACATACACGCACATACACACACGATTGCACATACACATAATAGGTTGCAGTAATAATGCATGTGAAGGTTGTGGGTGAGTTACTTGAGTCAAAGCTGTATTTAGGCCTGTTTGATGTCTCATGAGTACATGTGGTGTCCCACGACTCCGCAGTTCCTGCATAGAGTGGTCGACGGTGTATGCGGGAGAAGCCCCCCAATGGTGACGGACTATGGCACCAGGTGGATCCTGACCGAGTGGATGGAGCTGCTGGATGCCCTCTCTGCCATCTTCCGGCTCGCTGTTGGGAGGAACATTCCGGATAATGAGGTGTGAGCTAAAGTTTGGTCCCCTGACATGGGGGTAGACAACTCTACACCATTATTATTGTTACAGAAAACTAAAGCTGTAAGAAAATATTTTCATAATTGAAACAAGATATGAAAATAAACTACTAAACTAGAACTAGGAATTTTGCTTCTGAAATAAATTTAACTGAAGTAAGGCAAATGTCAAATACTTTCTTTACCAAAAGTCCAAAAATACAGCAAATAGTTCATGAAGCATTGTTTTGGCCATCATTAGTCAGGAGTAGTGGGCCACAGCCACCATGTGGCCAGGCATGCACACAGCACAAAAACAATGGATTACGCAGAGTATGCAGAGGGGTACTGGAGGCATCATGTTAGCATGGTAGTAATATATGAAAAGCAAATACAGGTGCATTAAAATTTTTAGGTTTTTTGAATAATAAGACTTTGATTGAAACTTTGATTCTTTTAAATTTTCAAGCAGTTCCCTGAAAAAATCAGTTCAAAAGAACGATTTATTCACTAATCAGACATCAATATTTTTCACCTGGATAGTTATTTTGCAAGTACTGTTTTTCCCTAAGACCATATTGCGTCATATTGAGTCAAAGGTTTTTTGAATGTAATTGGGTTTTGTGTTTACCGTTTTGAGAAAAGAAAGTAAGGTTTCAGGAAATGTGCAATTCAGAAAAGCTATAATTGTTCTCTTAAGGTTATCTTTTGCGCAACCTTTGTGTCGTACAAGGAAACTTGCCAAATATGGTTTTTGTGCAAATTGTCTTCATAAGTCGATCTTATCATGGTGATGTTGGCAGCCTTAATTTAGGATATCAACTTTTGCTTTGAAACGAAACTGTCAATCACGTGTTACACCCGCACTGAAGAAAACAAAGATGGCTGACCTGGTATTAAAGAAAAATACTAGATGGTTATCTTGCTTGCTCTCAACCCTTGCTGCGTGTAGTTAAAGCCATGTACATGCATAAACTGGATTTATTCAAGTCCGGACATTTTCCGGAGTTGCCCTTCCACATACACAGTCTTTGACCGAAGATTTTCTGTATCAGAGGTGTTTACAATGACTACAAATATTACCCGACTATGGTAGGTGGGATGGCGCTAGGGTAGAACATGCAACAGGCAGGACATGACACATAAAATATCCTTCAGCAATGATATATTTGATATCAATTCTACATTTATTTAGACATACCTGCAACATCAGAGAAATAACATTCTTCAGTTTTTGCACCAGTGGCATGATAGAAACGTCATTAAGCTGAATTCTCCGGAAAATTTCCTGCTCCATTCACACTTGAAGATCTATCGGAAATTGCCCGGACTTTGTATTAGGGGTCTAGCAGGATAAAGTCTGTTAAATGTCCGGTACAACTGTTTCAGACATTGCTGTTCACATATACAGTACAGTCCCTCTGGGTAATGTCTAGATAAGTACCGAGTGGCACTGCATGTCTGAACGGGGCTTAAGAGTGCCCTCTTGTGGCCAAATTCTGCAATTTTTTTAATAAGTGACACTTTTCTAAAGTGATGTAAACGATAATATTGTCTATCACGATATTATTAAAAGACATTTTGGCAAGTTTAAAAACTGAATATCGCCCAACCCACTGTATGACTTTGTCATTTACTCGTATACAATGGCTGAGACTGTATTGACAGTTTAATAACTTAGCTGGTGTGAATGTACAGAAATTGCAACAACTGTAGTCACTGTGCACACATAACAAATACATAGCTAACTGCTAATTACCATGTAATGTTTTTTAGTCTTAGTTAATTGATGTAAACAAGGGTGTAGTATAATTAAATACAGTGTTCCTGATGTTCTGATACATTCACGTAAGATTTGCATAGTAATTAATGTAAATATGATATAAGTAAACATCGACTCCTGTTTCCTAGGTAAAAGACTCTTTGGCAGAGCTGGACAGCAGCTACTCTGATGCCATTGTAGCATGCCTGAGGGCCCGACGTGAAGAGATTCGACAGGCTCTGGTAGAAAGGACCAACGCTATATCTTCCACTCAACTGCAGGATTTTGACTGGCAGATTAAGGTATGTCATCATCCTGTGGACCAGTCAAGACTGATTGAGATATGGCTTCAACTTTGAATGTGCATCCTTTTTTGGATGGGTGGATTTGCATAATCTTGGAATAACATCTCCATATATTATTAAGTTTGTTATTGTGAAAAACTAGTAGGGCATACTAGAGCTGCAGATGGCTTGAGCCGCTGTTTTGCATCGACTTAAAGTCCCATCGGTGCGATTTAGTTTTTAAAATTTCATTTTGCAAGCCGGAGCTCCTGCTTCTGTATCTGAAGAAGTACCTGGTGACCATCTTTAAAAAATTATGTGCTGTTGTGGTTCACACCAAGGCAGGTGTTCCATTTGAAAATAGGAGCGGTGTGTTGATGTACATAATGAACTTTAGAGACCATGTGTAAACTGAAAAGGAAGGTAGGAGTGTGCGGGTCTATTTCCACCTCAGTGTGCTTGCTGATGCCCATTCACTTGCTGCCCATTCAGTTGGCTGGCACTCTTGTACTCTTCTGGCCTTATGTACTCTTCCTCCTTTATCCCTGCTGCATCATCTTGAGTGGCTTCTGCCTGCCACTCTCTTCAGCTTGCTTTAATTAAGCACGCATAAGAGCAGCCATTGTTTACGCGGTAGGAGCCACTTCTATAATTACTGCCTCTTCTCTGAGAGAGCTGTAAGTCTCTTCTTGATTGGGGCTTGTGTTATGTCCCTCATTGACCAAATTATGTAAGTACCTTTAATGCCCAGCAGGGGCACCTTCAATATCAAAGATTTCCTTCCCATAGCTTCCCTTATATTTATCGCTTGTATTCATTTTGATATTGACATTAATACAAAGAAGCTGGAAACATCAATGCATTTTTAATTTAGCTTTACATGTTAATGAAGTGGGTGCTCTATAACTTGGGGATTAATACTAATGAACTCCTCGCCATCAGAGCTTTCTCTGATCATACTTAACTTGGTGTAAATCCTCCTCGTTGCATATGCAGAAAACAGACCTGATCATCTTTTTAATTTTAAAAACAGAACTGAATAAATGTGTATGTAGCAATGATCATCACACTGTCCACATTCCTTTACCAATCACAAATCATAAAATCGTAACAGTTCCCGGATTTTGACAAATTCACTGCAGGGTGTGAGCCCATAATGGGAGAGATTTCACTTAAAGAATCCCTCGTGGTGCAGTATAATTAATATGGATTCTGCCTGTGCTTTTTCTAGCTGTAAGTAGCCATCTCTCCTGTGGGCTAGTTTCCGCTCCCCTGTGAAGCTTTGTCTGTCCGGCCAACTGCCTCTCATTCTTTGAGAGGTGCAGGTCTGACCAGCTTATAATTCTAGAGGTCAATTTCTCTGGTTTATACTTTCACACAGGAACTGTGTGAAATCTGCTGCATTGTTACATAACTGGTGTCAATGCATTAAAAAAAATCCTTTTTTAATTAATTTAATTGAATCCTATGCCGATAATGATTATTGGGTTAACCAATCATTTCAGAATCTGGCATACATGACACAAGCTCCCAGTAAGTTCCTGCCGCCATATAAACGTGGCTGTTTCCAATTATAGGGAGGGGTCACAGAGGCACAACCCTTTCCTGGTTTAATAAAATGGTAAATCTTCTTTAAGGCTAGCTATTGTGGATGTCGAGACATGTCTGAGATTATTAAGGGGGAAACGGCAGTTCTCCGCGGCTGCCTCAGCATTCGGACGTTGGAAGAACATGAGCATGGTTCAGGAACATGGCTGCTGTGAACACCATTCACAGGACCGTCCAGGTGGCAGGTCACAGCCCAGCAGCCCTCCCCAACAACCTCATTCAAGATTCAAGATTCTTTAATTGTCACATGCATAGATTATACAAAGTACAACACACAGTGAAATGCATCCTGAACCGCTTTTTTGGAGATTGTGCAATTTAAAAAAAGAAAGATATAAATAAAAAATAAAGATATTGAAGGACATAAACAGAAAAAAAAAAGCTAAAGTGCAAAAGGTAGTCAAAAAGAGCAGTGACACGGTCGTGAACAAAAAAAAGTGACCAGTGTAACAGTGCAGGTATGGTGAGGGGTACAAGAGCACACGGACATCAGGGTGTGAGGTGTAATGGCATGTCCAGGTTCAGAAACCTTATGGCCTGGGGGTAGAAACTCTTCCTAAGTGTCTCAGTCCTGGCCATGATGTTCCTGAGTCTCTTTCCTGATTTCAGGAGTTGAAACAGGCTGTTGTTGGGGTAGGATATGAACTATCTCACACCTGTGGCTCTCACCTCACTTGTAATGAAGGCCATGGAGAGGGTCATTAAGAATCATATCATCAAGGTTACCAACCCACTCATTGACCCTCTCCAAATTGTGTACCGGGCAGGCAGGGGGGTTTGACGATGCGAAAATGTTCCTCATGGACAAGATTCACAAGCATCTGGAGCTCCCCAACACCTCAGCCAGACTCCTGTTTGCAGATTTTTCATCTGCATTCAACACTCCCCAACCACACATTCTGGCCAGAAAACTTTCCATCTGCTTCAGCGTGGATGACCAGCTCACTCTGTGGATCATCAACTTTCTGACCAACAGGACACATAGAGTGCTGGTCAACAAGATCTTCTCTAACCCCTCCATCACCTCCACTGGCTCCCCCCAAGGCTGTGTCCTGTCACCTCTTCTGTTTATCCTGTACAGCAATGAGTGCAGGTCTACCCACCCAGACTGCCATTTGGTGAAGTGCGCGGATGACACAGTTCTCCTGTCTCTGCTCTCTGGCTCCTCACAACACCACATCTCAATGCTCAGTGAGTTTGTGCAGTGGTGTGACAATGCCTCCCTGGAGCTAAACGTGGAGAAGACCAAAGACATGGTGGTGACCTTCTCCAGCAAGCAGAGGGAGCTGGCCACAGGATCTGCCAGCGCAATCCATTGGCAGGTGGTGGAGGAGTACTAGTACCTGGGCACAATCTTTAACAGCACCCTAAAGTATACTCACCAAGGACATTCTACGTAGGTGTCAGCAGTGGCAATAAGGAAGCTCTATAGCTTTGGGGTCAGCAAGGATATACTCAACGTTTTACTACTCTTTCATTGAGAGTGTTCTCAGCTTCTTCTGTGTATAATATGTATATAATTTATTTATTTATTTTGCTTTTATTTCTTTTATTTTGCACAACAATATTTATAAATATTTGTGAAAATTGTTGCACTGTATTGTCTTGTATTGTCATTATGTACAACTGCCCTGTGTGCCCTTAATTGCCCCTCGGGGACAAATAAAGTTTTTTTAATTTAATTGAATTGAAACCTTTATTATCTTCCAGGGCTTGATGAGGACATATGTGAGCCCTGTTGGTGGTCCTGGGATACTTGCTGCTGCATCAGTGCTCAGCCAATTTAAGCGTATTTAGCTGAGTAATGTTCGGGCTCTCTGGTGTTCTATAGAGGAGAGACGCGTCCTCTGCCCTTGGTGTCCTTGGGAGACTGGGGGGGGCAAACCCAATCCAGAGCTATTTCCGTGAAGGCCAGCATTGCGTTAAGTGGGGATCTGGCCTTAAAGTGCCCGGGTGACGTACTATTTGCCAGGGGACCCATCGTGTCTCCGTAAGCTCAAGCGTGCCAGGGGCGCACAGCATGATGGACGCTCGCAAGCAGAGACTTTACTGATTTGTCTTGGCTCAGTGTGTTTTTCAGCCCAGATTTATGGATGTGCATCAGTGACCAAAACTGTCGGTGTTGCATGATTATGTGAACAGGATTTTCTGTTATCAACAAGATCTTGGAGCCACTGGAATCTTTTTGAATATGTGTATTAAGTAAAGAGTATTTATTAACATCTCTGCAGGCTGTATCATCCCGTGCTTTCTGTAATAAGCTCTGCATCTCCCCAGTTTCTGGAGAAGCACTCACTTTAAATGAATGGATGGGTACATATTTAAGTTTTTGAATGAGAATTTGATGATACCTTGCTGGTGAATATACTCATTAAGTACAGAGTAATGGTTTGAAAAGCTTGGCCTACTGCAGATGCCTTGACTTTCTGCGTAAATCCAGCATTTGCCTCACGCGATCCTCTGTGCTGCTCCTGGGAGACGCTTCCTGGTTTCAAGCTTTGCGCGATGGAAAATCTGCATCCAGAGTTCTGGAGACACAACTGCTGGAAGACGGTCAGCACAGGTCCATCTGCACAGTGTGGCAGATGGCTCAGATATGGGAAGCAGAATGGGGGCCAAACACAGAGCGGGAAACCTGAGCTGCCATATTTATGTGTGGTACAGCATGAAAACGTGTGAAAATGAGAACGCTGCTGAGGGCTATGCATCATTGATTAAGCTTTATCTGGTTGCTGGGAATCAGACCATCTCCAAAATACTGGTGTCATACATTAAATACACTCTAGCATCAAGGTCGTGTCAACCATTCAAATCCGCTCTCTCTGTTAACATTCAGTTAAACATGCCTCCAATTTTACACTTCACTTGTAAACAAATATAAATTACTATTCCGAAGGGAGCAATATCTAACTTGAGAATAGTTAAGCAGAATCCAGATTGCATTTGTTACGTGTCAGAGTTTGTCCCCCATATAAATTTGTCCAGTTTTGACCTCTGCTTAAATCATGGGCCGCCCTTTAGGAGTGCCATGCACCTTGCATGCCTTGGGAATTGACCAGCTGTTCATTAGAATTGCTCTGTCCTGGAGGAACCTTTATCTCTGAGGTGGAAACACAGGGATTGTCCAGCGACAGGCTCTCACCAGCAGCCCATGCCCAAAAGGTTCCTCCTCAGTAAGCTAGCCTCTGACATTCTGCACTCCATCTTCAAATGGAAATAATTATCTTTCCACATCAGTGGTAACAGTGGGATGTTGCTTTTCTCCACTTCTGGGAGAACTTTTGATTTGTTGAATTCCACCTACTAGAAGAAGGACCTCTTAACTCCGAAAGCATCAGTAGAGCCCCTAATTAACAGGGTCTGCTAAGAGGTAGGGCTGCTCGATTGTGGAAAAAAAATCATAATCACGATTATTTTGGTCAATATTGAAATCATGATTATTGAACACGATTACTCATATTGCTCATTGACTCTGGAAACGCATCGTATTTACTGCCCATTCCCATAGAGGAGCAAACATGAAATTTTCACTGATACATTCCTGTTGAACTCTCCCTTAAAATAATTAAGTATAATTTTCAAATATATAAAATAGTAAAGACAAGTAAATAAAATCAGCAATGTAGTGCAGTTCCACAATCTCTTGAAGCAAATTAAGTACTAAATAAAAAATATAAATAAAATGTGAAAAATATAAAAATAAATTACAAAATAAATTGCACTACAGAGTGCGTCTGTGTTGCGAAGGACTTTGATGCGGGTTTGCTACTTTGCCTTTTCTGTTTCTGTATTAGTTTGTCATAAATCAGTTGGTGTTTGAATTTTAGGTGGTTAAAGAGATTTGCCGTGTTGCAGAATGGCGCAGACACCACCGAGTAGCAAAGCTTGCATGTAATGCTCCATGTCTGTGTCTTCAAATCCAAAGTGTTCCCGCACCAGTGAACTTACTTTACTTTTCTTGCTGACTAAACGCCGCTGCTGCTGCTCTCCTCCTTTTGCCATCCTTACTCATGCTGACTTTTTAAAATGCCACCACCAGAATGCACGTTCACATAATACGACAAATTATTTTAATAATCGTTTTTTGTCGATGTCGATTACACTGTTTTTGTGATCGTTTGGAGCCAAAATCGAAATAAAAATCCGATTAATTGCACATTTGTACTAGGAGGTTTTGTCATTCATGTCTGATGACTGAATGCTGGAGCAGATGTGCTGGAAGATGTATGTGAACAGAATATGTCCTATTTAGCACGAAGAAGGGTCAGTCAGGGTAATAGACTTCATTCTCTCAAACTAGATTGAAAGTTGTCTATTACATGGATTGTTGCATTTTTAACCCTCTGGAGTCTGAGGCCTCTCGGCCAGTTTCAAGTAATCAGACCCACCTTAACATTTTCAAATATTTCACCCATCTAAAAAACATTTATTGTGAAGTGCTGCATATACTTTTAT
>JAODKL010000056.1:64239-75539 GCA_026780765.1 Petrocephalus schoutedeni
AATGTTCTCTATCAAAAACAAACAAAAACAGTATCAGACTAGTGAAAACCAGCTGGGGAATGCTTGCTTTTGCACTTTTCAAACACGTTCAATGAGAAATCTAATCTTTGTTTCGAATCATTTCAGGGAGCTTCAATTGTGTATTGTCCTTCTCTGATATTGCTGTTCCACAGGGCTTACACTGAGTCTTGTTATTTTTCACACCAAATCTAAAATTGATTAAATTATTTATGTCGGTGCCTTTTTTTCCATGACTACCTAAAGCACATACTAGGCTTGAGTGGTATCAAATGTTTCATACTGTCCAGAGGTTATACAGTGCTATATGGGATTGTGAAGGTATTTTCAAAAGCAACGTTATTCTGATATTTTTAAATCTTGCAGACAAAATTCGTCAAGTTCGGAAAAAATAATCTAATGGAGTGCCAAATTGTCTGAATACCTCTGAGATTGTGAAAATAGTTTTTTATCTTTCACTAATGCTCGGAAATTCATAAAAATGTATTATCACTCTATCATTATGAGCTGTTGTGTGCTCATAGCAAAAACGAATAAGTCTGGAAAAGGCACCGAATACTTCCTGAAGGCTCTGTATGCCATCCGTGTGTGCTTCCAATAGATCATGGGTACATTTCAATGCTGGATCTCTGCATTAATCAGCAGAGGGTGCCCCAGCCTCCTCTGATCTCTCCTTGCTGCCATACTGACCGCTGCTACCGTGTAATGGAACATAGCAGTTAAAACACAACTTGAAGGTCATACTGAAGATAAGTGCTGCAGAATCCTCGAGTTGATTTTGTTCATATTCAACATAAACACATCCATCCATTTTCTGTACCCATTTGCTCTGTGTAGGGCCGTGGGGATCCAGAGCCTCTCCTGGAAGCTCAAGGGCACGAGGGGGGGGAAACTCGGGATGGTGCACCAAGCTATCACAGGGCACAATCACTGATGCACAGGCACACACCTGCGGACAGTTTGCTTTTGCACCGTGGGAGCAAACCCCACGGCGACTTGGGGGGGTCATCAATCTCCACACACATGGAGCCATGGTGGAAACTCGAACCCTGGTCCCAGAGGTGTGAGGCAGCTAAACACTGTGCAAACTTCAGCAACAATAAAATTAAAGTATTTGATGTAGATGTAAGCTGATGTCCAGCTGTCCCCAGAGCCTGTAACCAATTTGGCAGTTCCACATTAAGGCTTGATAGTGGAAAGACCAGGAACATTTTACTGTCCTGGATTCATTGGCACTTCTCAGGAATTTCATTCACAGCATGAAGTGCCTTGAAGCAAACTAACATCAGCAGGAGCTCTACCTTTGACTTGCACATACGTGTCCTGTATTAATTCAGGTCAGAGCTTGGACCAAGCCAGCCTTTGCAGAGTCCTTGATCTGTTTTTCCCTTACACATGCCTTCAAACACACACGGCTGTTCATTTATAATGTTAATAATGGTTGAACCCCTCACTGTATGATTCACCTATAAAGTGCTGAGCTTTAGTGAAATTGTGATTCACTGCAGATTTTAGTTGTAGATAACCTAAGCTATGATACGTTATAAACATTACAAACAAAAATGCTATTGATAATAACGTAACCACAAACTATAAAAAGTCCCCAGCTGTTAATTTAACAAAATTTTCCAATTCAGGCTTCACTAAGTGGTTACTTATGGATGTGATTCTATAAAAAAATCCATACATTATTGCTTTCACTCTGCTAACCAAAAGGCTGCTATAAAGGTTGCTATATTGTAAATTATTAATATCCCAAAATGTATCAGTATATATAAATTAGCAACACTAAATTTTTAATTTTCTTCTTCTTGAGATCTTGTACATGTTGAAATCAATAAAATGAAGGCTCTGTCTGTTGTATTTTAAGGTTAAAATGCTCTGTGTCAAAGCCAATTTTTCTGACACTTTTTCTGAATACAATATTTTCTGGTCTTTGGGTTTAAGTACAACAATCCATATGACTTCTTTTTCATTTTAATAAAGTTCCACTAGTTATATACTGATTATTCACTGAGCTATGATATTATACACATTTGCTGCATAATTAATCTGAATATCATTTCTTGTAAAATCTATTGAGTTTCAAAAGTAATTCATTTTTGTTTCCGTCTCTGGAAAATCACTTTATTTATGGAAGTCATCTTTATTTTTAAACAACAAATCTCAATCTTATGGGATCAGGGAACATCAAAATTGAGCCAGGAGTGATTTATCTGCAAAGCTATAGTGATGTTTACTGGCTGAAAATAACTATTGCTGGCTCAGATACTTATCAACTATACATCTGTTCTGCACATTTTCCACCATTACAAATTGTGACCATGATCTGAACTACAAACCAAATCTTTGAAGCAAGTCATGGATGATAAAAAAAACAATAACACCAGTCACTCCCTTTGAATATCTAAATGGAGAGGCATTTTCAGCTCATTATGTCAGCTTCCAGTTAATCAACACTGCAAATGTTACATGGCAACCATCATTTTGGGGGAGGGGTGGGTAGGCTTTGTGGTTCCAGACTTCGGGGAGTAAGGAGAGAGCCCATAATTTGCATAAAGGAGATTGCAATGTAAATGTATGTCTAGTACCTTCTCTGGTAAAACATAATGTTGTATAATGTGATCAGAATATATGAATATAATGTATGAGTATTATGTTTCTGCATTATACATCTTCTTGATTTATGTTATTAGTAAGCTTCTAATGTCAGATAAATGCCTATTAGACTATTATCACTATAATTAGTTTAAAAGCTGCTTAAGACCAGAAGAGGCAGACTGGATCTAAACAAACACATCAAAATCACATCTAAATGCTTTCACTCCTTAATGACTCTCTGCTCTTTCACAGCTGCTGTGTTGTCCTCTCATGAATAGCCTAATGCTCGTGTGCTTGAATGTGTAAATGTCTCGGCGTGTTTGGAGAAGCTGGCCCTTTTCATGCATCTTAGGGCTCATCTAAGCTCATCGTTTGCCACTCAGGCCTCTGCCAGTGTGGGGGAGCATGCAATCCTTTTCCGCATTCATCCCCCTGGACACCTGGCAAATGACTTACTAAATCAGAAAATTATCAGCCCTTCCATAAACAAGAATCTAACGATCACTAGGAAATGCAGGATCCATTAATCAAAGCTGTCAAAATTAAAACAAATGAAAAATAAAAATATATTTCATATTTTTATGTGAAATTATGCAAATAGTGTGCTTTCATGAACAAAATATGCACTGACCTATGTAATTTGGAAAAAATAATTTATTAAAACATTTCACAGAAGTGAGGTAATGGGTTTGACATGTTTGACACTCCATTCTATTGTACATGGTTCTGTCCGGTGCAAATCTGACATTTCAAGCAACAGCATTAAAATAGCGAACAGTAGCTAGCGCGAGAAGTGGACATAGAGGAAGGGTTACCAGATGTCAGTTTTGGTGCCTTTCTGTCCTGTTTGATTTGCTTTGTTATGGATTATATGACAGATAGGTGGATTACTACAAAACATCCATTTTCCATGGCTGCATACCCAGTGCAGGATTGCAGGGAGCTTGCAGCCCATCCCAGGAAGCACAGAGCATTCCTGGATGGGACGCCTGTTCATAACATTACATACTGAACATAAATACGTACAAAGCCAAGAGAACTAAGGAGAACACAGCAGATGGGATGCAGACCTATGACCCTGGGAGTGTGAGACTACAGTGCTAACAGCTGTCCTGCCTCAAGCTCAGCCCAGTAAATTCTTCTTAATTTAAACAAATACTACTACAGAATCATATTCGAAACCAGGCTTTTTGTTGCAATTTTTGAGGGAATGCTACCTCCCACCAGGAGCTTAAGCTCCTACATTTAACATAACTTCAGTGCGTCCCATCCGAGCATTAAGCCCATTGATAGCTCACTGGCACAGTGGCGTTTCCGATCCAAAGATATCAGTCGGATGTGCATCAGTACAGTCTGTTTTATTAACAAAAAAGGAAAAAGCTACACTGAAATAAGAAACTTCCATCATAGCCAATGTGTGAATGAAAATTTTGATGCCAGTTATAATATGATTCTCTGTCATGCTTGTTCTTTTTCATTTTGAAGTTTTAAAGTAGTAAAAAATCAAAAAATCAATAGGGTGCAGCCTTCTTGACATAAATGAACATCTGCTAAGCCAAATCTGTGATGAGCCTGGAGTGCTATATAGAAAACATGTTCAAGAAAACGTAAAAAAAAAAAAAAGAAAAACACATACATACACAAAAATGATTGATAAAACACTAACTACCAAAACATTAATAAAACACGTTGCTTTCCCAGTATTTTGTGTGTGTGTTTTTTTTTGCGTTCTCTTAAATGCTTTTGTCTTAATTTTTTTGGGGTTCCTTTAAGTTGTTTTGTTGTTTTGTTTTCTTAATGTGTTGTGTTTTGGACTTTGGGGTGGATGAGTTGATCCTGATCACAGAAGACGATACAATTAAAGCTAATTAAAGGATTTTTTCCCATTACCTCTTTCACTCTATTTGTTCCTTCCACCAATCCCTTCCACAAGTCACAACTCACAGCTGTTGTACTCTCGTCAGTCTTACAGTGCAGACCAGCCACTTGGCTAAATATAGCTATTCTATGCCATAAACAAAATGGTAAACTAGGGGAACTTAACCAATGCATGCTTTTTGTCTTTCACGTTTTTTCATGACCGCCATACAAATATTTTACTCACAGTAATGTCACAGCTTAAAATAAGGAAATGTGATCGTTTTCTCTACCCACCTGTCCTATGCTGGGTCACGGGGAAGCTAGCGTGCAAGGCAGGGGGAAGCCCAGGATGTGGGTGCACATATGCATGCACACACTATGGTGACTCCAATACACCTTAACATGTTTTTGGACCGTGGAAGAATCCAGAGAACCCAGGTGATGACAAAGGCAAACTCCACGCACACGGAGCCATGCCACAAATAGTGCCACCCCCCAAGAAGCGCAATACAAATAAAATATATTATTAATAGACCTGTATAGATTAATAATGTTTAATTGTTTAATTACAATGAAACAAAACATTTATAAGAAAATGTGTAGTTGATGATATGTATCTTGTTCAGAATTATCCGCTATTTGCATATGGATAAATATTTGTCATGCCTGGAGGAGAAGAGGATTATATAATTCTTTTTACCTGTCTTCCAAAGGATCCTTCGTAAAAAAACATGTTAGAAACATACTTTTCATTTATAGTATACTTTAATCAGGCTTTTTTGACCTACCTTAAAGCATATTTAATGTGCTAAAGTTGTGATAATGATATGGATTTAATGTACTAAGAGTGTATTCAGTATACTAACTTTGTATTCTTTTGACCCACTTCTGTGATGCAATATTTTTGCAGTATGCAAGCGATTCTATCAATTCTAGCATCTGTGATAAAATTTGTATTTTTACTGAGTGAACTTAATTCATAACCTTTAAAGTAAATTTAGCAAATTCAGGTTTTTAACATGACATTTATTCTGTACCAATATATAATATATAATATAAATAGACAGCAAAGCAACAAAGGTATTCATTCTCTATATCACAGTTTACATATGTATATAGGTATACATTAGATTAGATATGTATATCTAATTTGAAACTGGTACTTTGTTACTGGTAATATGACTTTCAAAGAAGTTGTTTAGTAATAGGCGCAGTCTGCTTTTAATTGTATTTATTGATATGTATGCAAACAGTAGAGCGCTATGTTTTATTTCCTTTTGTGTTTGTCATATCAAAAACATATTACTTTACAGCATTGAGGAGTGTACATATATTTCCAAATAGACCAAAAAATGTTTTTTTTTATTGAAAAATCAATCATGAATACATTTGTAGATTTTGGTATCATCTAAGGATGATCAACATTACTTCAGGTGTGAAAGTGATTGCAAGAAGCTGTCAACAGTAGATGTTCCCACGGGCTTTAAACAAAATGGGTGCGTGTTTTACATATGGCATCAGTGACTGTAAATTCAGTAAAGCAGGTGAGATCCAAAGCTTTGCAACCAAATCAACTGTTTCTAGCTCACTGCTACTTTCACTGGCTTTGCTATTGTTTTGCAACATCCCTGAGTTGACATCTACCAGGGAATACCATTTGCGTAAGGTAGTAATGCTGAGAGGGGTTTGATCCAAAGGACCTTCTGCAAGAAAAGTTATAGTGCTTTTTACAGTACATTGTCTCCCACTGTTTTATATATCTTTTGCCAAGTAGAAGTGGCCATTTCTCCAAGTTGTGCTGAAATTCCTTCAGATGCCTAGTGGATTGCCATGATGCCAGTAGTGATGTTTGGTGACAGTTGAACACTTCCTGGAATAACAAATGTTCTGGTCCTCTTGCTGTTGGAGGGATATTAGTCTGTACATTGGGACCTTTCCTTTGACCCCTCTTTGGACCACAAGATGTGCAGACAAATCTGTGCAGGCAAATGCTTTAAGAAGGTGAATGCACAGACATTTACAGCAGCCTAATACTAGAAGATTCCTCATTAGTCCTTGCAGGACTTTGAAATAAGTTGGTTCTTATGCCCAAGATCATTGTCTAAGGGGAAGGTAGGTTAATATCAGATCAATGGCCTTTACTGCGTACTGTGTACAGTGCTGTATCATTTTCTCTTGAATAACCTTTAACATCTATTGCAGGGCTGCCCAGCTGTGGTCCTGGACAGCCAGTCTGCAATACAGGTCCCTCCTCAAACACACCTACCAAACTTGGTAAATAGCTAGTGAGCTGATTAGAGTAGAGAAATCTGCAAACTCTGTTGCAGACTGACCTTCCAAGGCCTGGACCGGGGCAGCCCTGATATATTTAAAAAGCAATGATGACAATAACAGCAACAACATCATTAGCAACAATAGAAGCTACGAAAAGAAGACAAACCAGCAGATGATATTATATCGTTATATTTACAGATTGTCATCATAATGCTGGAATGTCATAACTACAATGTATATGCAGTACACATAGCATATATATAATAAAAGTCAACAATACTGTTGGTTTATTTCTTCCTTTAAAAAAGTACAAGTTCATTATTTTTTAAAGCATATGGACTAGTTATAAGTTAACCCTGTGAAAATATTTAGTTTTTTGTTTGAAGGCACAATATTCAGCCATGACAAAAGAACGCACTGCTTATTAGTTTCTGCTATGGAAACATATCTAATTTTGTTGTATTCAGTCTGAGAAATCCTGATACCCTCATATCTTATTTTGTTCTGATTAAATTCAGTTTTTTGTAGTGCAAAGCGATTGTACTCCACAGAATCAGAGTTAATGGATCATAGATGGCCAGTGTCGTCATTTTAACTAATCAGTGGATTGCGACTCACATAACACCTATTTGTACTGTGAGCTACCCTAGCATCACAACCCCATGATGTTTCTTAAAAAAAAGAACTGAAATTTCACTGATGATGGCTAAAAGTGAAGAAACAACAAAACAAAGCTCCAGCATCATTGTGTGTTTTTAAAGAGAAAATAATAACTTTGCAGGGTAATGAAAAAAGACAAGAACCCCATCTGTAGTTTCTACCACAATCCCTCCCTACCGTGCTACATAGCTTTATACTCCCCTTCCCACGATTCCTGGCCGTCCCATTTTTCTCTTAGTTAGCTTTTCCCTTGTGATTATATTAGGATCCAGGAGTGAATTCCACTCACACACATTTTAATGTAAACCTCTAACTGCGCCTTGCTGTAATCCATTCCATAATATATTACAACATTCAGTTGTTTAGGTTCTCTCTCTGCACTCAACACACACAATTTTATTCTCTGACGATGTGAACTAACACCAGTATTGTATTAGATTCACAGTGCACTCCTCTGGGCCACATTAAACTAAATGAGGAAAAAAATTCCAGAACTCCACAGGAAACATTTTTTAAAAAGATAAATAATAAAATAAAAAATAAATCTGTGGACTTTTGTGCATTTAACAAAAGTTTGTTGTTGGATTATGAGGACGGGGCAAGGTTTGGTCTCGAATCCCATAATATATGGTAAGGAAGCCTGACTTTAGGTCATTGGTGGTCTCATCTACAGTACAAAGCAACATAAAGTGGAACTTTATGAGTGAGTTTTGGAAATTTGCTGTTCAATTCTGAACTTTATAGACTCACATTACACCTTTAGGGCACATATTGCTATTATTTTAGACTATAATTTCACATTATACTCCTTGGGATTACATAGGCATGTTTGCACTCACACCAGGTTGTGTAGGATCAAATTAATATTTCCTTCTATAATTTTTCTCCAGTCATAGAACAAAATTCTCTGTATTTACTTGTTATGTTATTACACAGCCATATAGTTAATGGTGTAATTAATGATGCCTTTCAGGGGTGCTAGATACATAATTAATACTTATAATTAATGAAGTAGGGTCCTCAGTTGTTTAATCAAAAAAGCAGCTGTTAAAATATATGGAGTTATAGATTAGTGCATCTGTTTAGTATATGAAATGAGGGTTTTCCTTGACTCAATGCATGTACTAATTGTATCCCATATCACTCTTCATCATTCTTCATCATAACTATTATTTATATATTTAAAGAGAAAAAATACTAAATCGATGAAACATTACTTTGCATTCAAAATGTAAGGTGTGATCAGGCTTGGAAAATAATATTCTTATTTTCTTGAGCAATCTATACCATGGTTTACCAAAGAACACCCTGTTTCTGTATTAGTAAATGATTTTAAAGTATAAGCAGTTTTTTCCTGAAAGTTGCAATTTTCATTTTCCCAGACTAATAAATTCCATTTTCTAGCCGTCATGTGCCTAAATTCTATATCACTTTGAAAGTATGGAATTGATGACTAAACAATGAGGCCTCCCACTGCTCCAGGTTAATCTCAGTAGCTAAATGGTTGAGTGATCAAACAAGTTTAGTGTGTTCGTGCAGGAATGAATGCTGACATATGCAAAACTAGTGGAAAATGTATATATGACTGCTTGCATCAAACAGAAAAAGGTAGCAGGGTGCACTTGCTGACGACAGATTCTGCTCATCAACCAGCGCCGCTTTGCTTATCACAGGACATCGGTAACCAAACAGTCAACAGAAACAAAAGGTTAGTGACTTTGAGCTAACTGCTTTCTTAAAAAGAGAATCCTTGCTGCATCCAGAACATGGAAACCCGTTGCCATATATAAATGGGTATTCTCTTTACAGAGAAATAACACAGTGTTTTGTTCACAAATCTTCAAGTCATCACAGTCCAGTCTGACGCAAAATCTGCATGGTCAGAAGCCATTGCTGTAACAGGCTGGACCTGCTAACGTCAGAAACGAAACAACACTTCTACATCCACCTGTACCTTATTTCCATGCCAGGTCTACGCAAGTCTATTTTTAATGTGCAGGTACAGTTATGGGAAAATAAAATATTGTTATTGTCTCTATTTTTTATGTCTCATATATTAAAATATATTTACACTGACATGAGGCATACAGCTCCACTTTCATCTTAAAATTATACTGTTATGGAAAAATAAACAATGGCTGAATACCTTACCTTATCTTAAGAGTTCTGAATATATACTCTATATTTTTATATATATATATATATATATATATAATTTGTTAAACCGCTAATGGAGAGCCTTTAGAGAAAAATAAATATGAAAATAAATTAAGTGTAAAGAAGATACCACCTAGTGGACATAGTAGAGCCAGTAGACCAGGTTGAAAAAGGTGAATGTGATGGGGAAGATCACCCGGGACCATTTGTCTATGGCGTTCACGTCCGTCAGGTCGGGGATCTTGACTTTGAGCTGGGACGCCCTGCGGCGTAGTTTGCTCTTCTTGTGGCCCAGCGGCTGGTCAACGGCTGGCCGGCCGTACAGGTCCCGGCTGGCCATAGGTTTGCGGTACTGGATGCTGGCACTGTCGTAGGAGAACATGGTGGCTCGCGGGTCCCCGAGGCCTGCCAGCATCTCTGCGCCGCTCACCTCGTTGTGGATCCCGAGGTTGGTCAGCAGGATGTTACCATGGGCATCCACCTGGGGGGGGGACCATAAAAGACGAATGTACTCTCAGGGCCATTCTTGTCTGGCCAGTCACAGTATTACATCTATTTACTGGGCAAGTGCTTTCATCCAAAGCGATGTCCACTTAAGGGAGCAGGGTCAGCCAGTCCCTCTAGCAACTGTGGTTCTGGGTCTTGCCCAAGGGACCAACGGTGGAATCACTCTGCTGCCCATGGGATTCAAATTGGAGACCTTCTGATCACAAACACAGCAACCCCGTCTGCCAAGCCACACACCGAAGCACTATCGTTACTATCGTTTAACAGATAAAGGTAATATGCCCACATTGTCATTTTTTCATAAATTATTTGCTTAGTGAAGTGCTTTAGGACTGACATGCTTTGAAATCATATTCACATAAAACTGCCTTCCAGGATAAGTAGCTGGGATGTGCTTTGGGATTTGCCAAAAATATTGTTTTGGCAAATACTAAAAATGTACAAAATGACATAAAATAAATAAACTTCAATAGAAATGTAAATATAATCTATTGAGGAAAACCTAAAATCTGTTGAGGTTTTTAAATCCAATATTAATTGTATGGGATATAATTTCTCAGAAATGTTACTCTGAAATGTTCTGTTGGATCTAGACATCAAAGAAAGCTGAAGTATACGGTTCAACCAATATATATCTCAAGATAATTCAACGTAATGATTCTCTGCCAGTGTATGTGATTTATTATTGTACATTCCAGAGTATATTACAGCAGCATTTGCCATCTATATCCGCTATAGCTATTGCTTTGGTCGTAGTTTAAAGTCAGCTGCTTCAGTGATGCATTCTGTTTACGCAAGCCCTGAATTGTTTCCATTGTTTCATAGGACGCACAAACTTAAGGTCATTATATCATTTCTTTTGCTGTGCTGGGGGAAAGGAGCCCATAGTAAAAACACAAAGGCAACTGAAGGACATCTGTTACTGCTGTGGAGATCAGATGCACATATTATTATTCTTATTAATATTCTTATTAATATTATTATTATTATTATTATTATTATGTCAGCATTATTATTTCACCAATCTCAGTTAAATTAAATGCCAGATTACTTCTATCACCAATTAATTGAAGACTTACACTGTCACTGTGGCCGAAATCATTTTGAGGCAGACCAGCCATTAACTCTGCCACATTAGTGTTTTCACGTATCCATCCACCTCCCTGACTGGGAAGCTGCTCTTCCCATTGGCTGAAGGTCCCAACCACCATCTTCTTTGAGAT
>JAODKL010000056.1:101604-113812 GCA_026780765.1 Petrocephalus schoutedeni
ACTGTATATATATATATATATATATATGTGTGTGTGTGTGTGTGTTTATGTGTGTATGTACTATTATAAGGATTTTGTTTCAACCAATGTCACATTAACAGAATACAAAAGTGGTTGTTTGAAACTAAATCTTGGTCTGGATTTTTACTTTCTGGACCTGAACTATCAACCTCTGGGTATATATTATATTTGACAAGTATAGTTTCTTCTTTTCTAATAATATTGAGCAGAGGCTCCTATCACAACCTCTTGCATTAACACCAAAGCATAAAAATGATTTTGTCATTCATAAGCAAGAACCTCTCTATCAGAGTTGGGTAATCCCTCTGATGTGAACTGATGTCACCACAAATAACTAAATTAGGTAAAACTTCAGAGTCATGAGTTAAAGTCATGCTAAGACTTTTGAAAATGTCCTGCTAGTCCCTAGACTATAACCAGTTTTCCCCAGTCCCTGTATCTTTTTAAAAACAAAATCATAGAGATTTTAGGCCCAATGAGGACATATCAGTTTGGGCCTCCAATCCAGACCAATTCTATTATGCTCTAAATTTTTAGGGCCCCTGTCAGTAAGGGCTCCCTGGAATTGTCCTATACCCCCCCCCCCCCCTTTATGGTGCCCCTGCTTACAATAGATGGAGTGTAAATGTCACACCAGTTATTCGTGGTACTCAGTGCAGCTCATTCTATTCAACTGTGCATGTGCATATTCTTTCCCAAATAAGCAAAACAAAGAAGCAGAAATCCAACAGTGATCCAACCAAAAAAGATGCAAAAATGTTCATTATAGGGTTTGGGACAAAGGCTACATTCATAAAAATTGTGTTGCAATACAAATAATGTAGCCTAAGTCAAAAGTATTACACTTGCCGAGCTAGCAATGCTGGAATTTTGTTTACACTGGGAAGCGGGTAATAAAACTACAAAAGTACCTGCTACTAATAGGACACTCAGGAAACTGCTGCCTATATTGGACAATAACTCCCACCCTCTGTGAGTTGTCTTGGCTAAACAGAGGAGCACTTTACATGCAATTTCCTTGCAATAATTTTCCTGACAATCCTTATACTGTTACTATTTATTGTACTTTATTACTCATTCTTACTGAGTATTAATGTTGAAATGCCTTTTTGCCATCCTAATGTGAATTTGGCTACTATCTATTCAGTCTAGAACTACAATACTCCTCAAGATCAATTCATATATTTGCATTTCTATCATGTTTTCACTGTCTTACTGCATAAGGAATTGTTTTATGATTTATATTGATTTCTGATCCTTCTTGTTTCTACAACCTGGAAATTAATTCTAATAAGAAACATAGTAGAATCTGTTTTAATTACTTTAAATACCATTTTTTGTAGAAAAAAATCCCTGTGTGGGAAATAACCCAGTGATGAGGTAAAACAACAATAATTAAAGGAACAACTCTCGCTAGGGAAATGTTACAAACAGCTTGGATCTCCATGGGTTCTACAACATTAGTTACATCTTTTGTTTTCTTTGATGACTAAGATTCATTATCCTGTCACAAGGACAGAAATAACTGTACCTTAAAAACATAGGCTGTACAAGAAACACTGGCATACAATTTGACTTATTGAACTGTCACAATATAAAAATGTTACCACCATTATAATTGTATTACTCAACAAGAAGTCCCACTTTAGACGTTTCTCATGTGTGCTTTCCCAATGGTGGAATAAGCTGCCAAATCTCATCCAGTCAACAGACTTCCTCTCAACCTTCTATAAATGCCCCTAGACCCATCTGTTCCAGGAACACCTCTACTTGCCAGCACCACTCTATGTTCCCTTGCAGGTCTGTTATGTTCTGTGAATGCTCTTAGTGTTGCACTTCGTCTTTTGATCGAATAGTTCCATTAGGTTCTTGCTATGTCTGAAATGCTCTGTGTAGCTCTGGCTCTGACACTACTTACGCGTGTAACTATGCTTTCATTGGGAGGCCAGCGCACTTATGGCTGTACATCGCTTTGGGCAAACCTCTGCTAAATAAAGTAAATGTGATGTAACAAGGCGATTTTTGTTTTGGCTAGACAGTGCTATTTTGTGGGGGCTGTGATAGTATTTAGTAGTAAGGCATTCCTCATACAGTAAGGCGAACAGTATTCCTAAATTGATATTGTGAGGAAGAAGAGATCCAGTCTGAGATTATGTAACTATGATGTCCTGATTGTGAAAATGAAATGTGACTTCACGCTGCCCTTTGTTTCCTATGCGGTACCTTGCACTCTCTCTCACCCAGTGGCAAACTCTTTCATTCTCTCGCTCTCCCTCTCTCTTTGTCTCTCTCACACACATACTGTTTAATTCCCTCCCTTTTCTTCAGTAAACAATGCTACTCTTTTGATACTGTTTCCTAGACTTTGGGGGGGGGGCAGTCATTATGCATGACTCTGTCAAACCATGCTGCAGCTTAATCTCACAAGATGCCTTGCCAGAAGAATGAGATCAGTAGGTGCAGTGATTAAATGACTGGTCCAAAAATGTACATCCATGGAGGTGATTGACTTTTGAACCCATCAGTATATTGGAAATATCCATCCATCCATCTTCCAACCCGCTTATCCTGTACAGGGTCGCGGGGGGTCCAGAGCCTATATTGGAAATATATTTGTTGAAAATTGCTTGAATTGTATGCAGTATAATAGTCTTGTATCAAAAAATAAAAATTAAATAAGAAATAAGAAAATCCACACATTTGTTGGCCTCCACGTGGGGTTTTTGTGTTCTGTCTGTTTTACCGTGGATTTACTACAGGAACTCTGGTTTAATTCAACAATCTATAAATATGCAGTTAAAGGGATTTGGTGTTTCAAATTCCACATAATGTGTGCCCTGCAATGGTATAAATAGCCATGTATTCAAGGCGCCCCCTGACTTGTGCCTAGGGCTTACTGGGGTAGGATCCAGGTCCACACTGACCTTGTATGGGATAAATGGTATGGAAAATTGATGCATGGCTGGATGGATGACCAAAACATAATGAATGGAAATTTGACAAAATATTCACACAGGATGAACGATCGTTTTGACAGAGGTCAGAAGGGGTTTTACAAATTACAGATCAACAATTTGAGCACATGGAAATATTCATCATTTACAAATGACTGAAAAAGTTCCAAGGCATCAATGAATTGGCATGAATCCCATGAAAAGAATTTTCTGTAACTAAGGTCATGACATTTTCAGTACAGAAACAAATACACCGATAAAAGTAAGACTAAATATTGTACATGACATCACCATTCAGTAAGTAATATAAGACAAATCACTAATGAGTATTTGTGTAGAACCTGAGTGTTATAAATCATCCTTGTGTATGCTATATAAAGAGGACCTGAGCGTGTGTGTCTATGTGGTTTTTGCCATACTTGTAAGGACGAAAGTATAGCAAATCCTCAAACACATGACTAGTGAGGTCATCTCTTTCGGCCCTCACTACTTCAGACTTCATTTTATAAAAATCAGTGATGCAATCAATAATGGAAAAATGCCAAAAGTCTTGTATTTGGGATGGGTACTTATGGTTAAGGTTAGGGGTGGGTAGGGGTTAAGGGTGTCATGATTGGGATTAGGTTTTTTCCCATAGAAATGAATGGAAGGTTCCCATTTAGATACCTGTAGGTACGCAAGTCTGTGTGTGTGTGTGTGTGATTTAGGGCGTGTATTATATATTACAATATAACATGTGAAGAGCTTGAGTGTTATAGATTGTCAGTGTGATAGGTGTGGATATAACACCTGAGTATCCTAAATCACCACAATGACTATAGATCAGAAAAGAGTAATTTATAGTAGTAGAGACCTGAAAGGTTACATAAGCATTGAGTCCTAATCAGTGTAGGATTCTAAAACCTATATGCAGCCTAAATATACTACTACTTTTTCCATTTAAACAACTTCAACTTATGAAATGCTTACAACTGTGTCACTTTTGTTTCTGGTTGATCATAGAAAGCTTAGCCTAATAGCTAATTAGGAACTAGTTGACCAACTGGGAGTTCTTTGCTTATTACAGTCCCAGGCAAAGTCTGGACATGCCTATTAAAAATCATTTGTTTTTCAACAAGATAACGACCCTATCCACACCTGGAGATACCTTGAACAAGGAAAGAGTTAGAGTGCCAAGTAAATAAATTTAAATCAAAATGTAGATGAATAATATAAGCGCCATCAATAAACAATTCATTACGGAATAATTTGGCATGTAAATCAATAACTACTGAATTTCCCTGATATTATATCCCACGATATAAAAATGGGACCTATATTCATTTTTTTGAACAGGAGACTTCCAGTTTTCTTATTTGTTCCCATATACCAAACTCTATAAGTTTCTGAGTCCTGGTGACACGTATACATCAAGAATACAAGCTATAGTCCTTTGCCTGCATGGAGTAATTACTGGACTTGCAGATTGCTTTGCAGGAGAAAAGAGGCAATCTACTGTGCGTCGTCTCAGGGTCTCTCAGCACGGCCCATTTGCTGAGGATAAGAAACCTTTTGGAGAAGCAATTCTAAGAGGCAAGTTGATGATCACACAGGTGAAAAATTGGGTCATTAGACTAGTGCGTAACATGAGAGAATGTTGGGGCTACGGACGTTCTTTATGTCTTTTGCCTGGAGGTGCTTTATTAGTAGGAAAAGTGCCCACTCCATGTGTACCATTTGCATTTCTCAGTATAATTTCTCAGTATAAGTATTTGCTACCTATTTCCTTTTTCTGTAACAAGCATTTGACCCTCATAGTAAAAAGTCTGCATTGTTGGAGTGGCATTCCACGACAAGTTAGACCCGATCAGGGTTTATATATTGTTACATTATCATATGCAGAACTGAGTCATTTTAATAAGATCTGTGCCTGAAGTAATATAGCAATAAAGATATAACTTACAGACTTTCACAACCTAAATTGGTATTCCCATAAGCACTTTATTTAGTAAACTCTTCTCTCAGGGGAGGAAATTACAAAAAATATATTTAAAAATTTGACAAAGTAATGCACAATCTATGTGTCAGGTCTGCGATGGGCTGGCCCCCCATCCTGGGTTGTTCCCTGCCTCGTGCCCGTAGCTTCCGGGATAGGCTCCGGACCCCCCGCGACCTTGAACAGGATAAGCAGGTTGGAAAATGGATGGATGGATGGATGTGTCAGGTAAAATAAATGTATATATTCCTTTGCTATAAAAATAATAACACAGGTTATTTTCCCATATAAAAACAAACACTTCATTGAACCATTTTTAGGCCGATATTTAACATAAATCCAACCAATCCGAACCATGAAACTGAGAAAGATAATATCATCCCATTTCTGGGCGCAGTCATACACCATCCATACCAATGAGCAATTTGGTAGCTCTGATTAGCTTCAGCATGTTTCAGGAAATTGAAAAACACCCAGAGGAACCCCATGACAACACGGGGAGAACATGCAAACTTCACACACACAGAAACCTGGCACAGGACTGAAGTACTGCACCACTGTGCCACCCTGAATCATATGCATAAGAACCCATTCTTCTGCTTTATTTCTACAGACAACTACCACCCAGTAACAAATTCATTTCCCAGCCAGTTTTAAAAGTAGATTTTTTACATTATAAGCCACTTCACTCACCACATATAACCTGAATAAACCCACCTCTTTTAAGCAGCATGCTAACACCTACTGATGGACAAACACATGCGCAGTCCTCTGTGCAATTCATGTATTTCTCACAGAAAGCCAGGAGCTCCGTTCACCTTATTAAAAGCACCATAATCAGTCACCACAGAAAATGTTGGACTAAATGGGGGTGTCACTGAGAAAATGGACACTGTTAAAACACATTTCTGAATTAGGGTCTCTATATTTTTTGTGTCACCTCTGGAGATGTATGTTTGTGTGTGTGTGTATGACTTTACTAATTGTGAACCACAAAATATAACAGCTGATTACTTCTGTCAGTACTCTTTGTTATTGACTCAAATACTATTAACTAAATTTGCATAATCCATCCGTTAAGTCTAGTTTTGGGTCATGGAGAATTTGCATAATACACAATAAAATTGTATAGTTCCCTGAACAAATTAATCCCCACTAATAATTCTAGCTTCAACTAAGATTGCTCGCTATTTCTGTAAATGCTTTCAATCCTAAAATAAATATTAAATTACCTAAATTTAACTATTATGTGAAAACACATATTTTTTGGAAGCAACTCCATTAAAACATTGTATTCTTGGTATCTGGTTGTGAGGTATTGCATTGCATTATTGCATTACTTCACTATGATGCTAAGTTTGTTAAATATTTTTGTATAATATTTCTGTAATTCAGTACCTTGATGCCATACTGAAAGTAATAGTACAAGCATTTCTTGACTGACATAAGTATTAATGTTCTATGAATGCATTACGAATGCAATATGAAGGTGCAGTGAATGTAGAGTTTTACCAAATATAGTGTATATTTTCTTACGGGCCTCTTTACACTAGAGCACCTTTAAACTCAATGTATCTTGGATACGTTTCAGATTTACATAAACTGGTTTTACGTCAGTCAAGATTGGACTGTATAAGGAATCTATACACTGACTGGTGTCATCCTGGAGTTCCATGGGTATCACACTAGACAGGACAAATGTGAGGGAAAGAAAATAGATTTTCTTCTATTAAATGTCCTCACCTGCCAGTTCCATGATAAAGATGTGCAAAGTCTACTGTAAACACATAGTGTAGTTATGCTTCCTAAAGCAACAGAGCACCAAGGATGTGAGTAAAATAGCACTTAAGGTCTTACAGGAGAAACACCCACCCTACTGAGAGATTACATTGTGAAGAGGCTGTCACTAAGATGGAATCAGTGTTCCTAAGAGGTGTAGGAAAGTGCTTAAGGCAGCAGAGGGTGATTTAAGTTCATTCATCTAGCCATGCTTAGTTTGAGTGAAAAGGGAGATGGGGTAACAGCTACAGATAATTAACTCAATTAATAGAGGCATTAATTTTCTACTCCTATAATAGCTCAGTAGCAATTTCAGAATTGTGTTCCCTGTGGGATGCACTCAATTAAAAACACACTCAGGCAAAACCACATTATTTACAGAGGTGCTATAATACAGTTCTACTTGAACTGGAGTATGTACTAAACAAGAGATATTTGTATAATCTTGAGCACTGTACAAGTGGCTGGGAGGCGAGGGCATGTTTTTTGTTCCTCTTTTTGTTAATTTTGTTACAGACTTGCACCCTGAAATGTCTTCATTATGTCCTTTTTTCCCCCATCGCCATCACAGCCAGACCAAGTCTTACAGTGACATACATATACTGGTGTTGAGCGTTCATCAATTATAAGAGCTGATGAGCTTCATAATTACAGATTAGTTCTAATGCTTGCAGCTGTTGAGTTTGTGTGGCAGGTTGTGGGCTTGAGGTGTATTGCAAGGCTCTGTCAGAGTCACATGTTGGCTTGCTTGACACAATTTTATTGGCAAAAATGAAAAAAAAGTTGTGACCTATTAATAAAATGAACCAATAAAAATGTAAAAATAGGACAAAATAAATGAAAAATAGAAACAGGAACACTGCTATAGGTACTTACCTTGCAAATGCACCTAGCTGGCCCATTTTGAAAAATCTTAACCATGTGATGCATCCAGTAAAGGCTGAGGGAAAGCCTGAAGCCTGATTGTTACTGAATAGATAGCTAACTACCATTCACAATGCTATTTTTCCTGTTTCAACCACAGCGTGTTAGCAAGCTATCAGATAATTAGCTATCAGAAAAGTGTTTACAGAGTTTGTGACACCTTCATAGCTGTTGGAAGCAGATCTCAAAAAAGAGCAGTAAAACCTTTAAAATTTGTGGCTTTTACATAATACAATAACATCAGATTTGACACACTATGCATCTGATAGATAAAACTAAATCAAAGTAAATCAATAAGAGAGCACGCAGACTTTATCTCTATCACACAGACACACATAGTTTATAGCATGTAGGACGTATCAAGTAGCCCAAGCTTTCATACAGCATTTGAATCAAAATAGTTCAATGAATTAAATTTTCATGTTAGCCTAAAGACGTCTGGTTTTGTCAGCAAAAACATAATTCCATTTTAGAATATATCACACATAAAGGTATGTGGAATAAATATGTGGAATAAAAGACATGCAGTTAGGTTGTCAGTTTAGTCAAAATGTCAACATCTGGCAAGATTTTTTCTAATTGGATCAGGGCTGCTTTTTTAGATATATTGCAAGCAGTTCACTTGTTCTAGTTTATGTAATTATGCCTGTAATACAGATAAAGTTATGCCTGCAGCTTGAAGGTTTGTATATGATTGGGCCCAAGATAGTAGGACAGTAATAATAATAATAATAATAACAACAATAATAATAATAATAATCACCATCCATGATTATTGGTCTGAAATGTTTTTGTTTCTTTTGTGTAATTAGAAAGCAATTTTCTTGTTTGGGAGATTAAATATGTAAAAAAATTGTTTAATTCTAAAGTATTATTTGGCTACAGTTTCATTTGTTGTGGTTCACTACCCAGTTAATATTAAGAAAGTTTGGCTGATTGAATGCCTAATTGTTTGGAGCAATCTAGTTGTCAGTGCTTATTTTAGTTGCCAGCGCTTTTCAATTGATGTGTCTTCAGTTTATTACTTTTTTTTCAAAACTCATTAAAAATGTATAATTGATTTTCAGAAAATGTTTATCTTACAAAAGCAGATCCATAAAAAGGTCCATCCCAGCAACAAATGTCCCCCCAAAAAAACACATCCCTATTCATTTTGAGCCCTTGATAACATTGATAACATCCTGCTACTATATCTCAGTTTACCTTGGACAAATTTAAGTAATCCATTACCTGCCACTGTGACTTCCCATTCATCATGCCAGTTTCCTTTAGGAAGCCAGTGTCCTGTGTGGCTGATGGACAAGATGCAGTCAGGTGATGGATTCCATTGCCTGGAGCAGTGGTTTGAGATAATCAAGTTATCTTAGCGTCTCTGGCTCTTTGTTTTTCATCATAAGTATTCTCCCTCCCTGCTAGTGGTTTGCACACAATCTCCACTCTATAAAGTATGTCTTAATCTGGAATGCCTGTGGTGAATAACTTGTTTCTGGTCAGGCAGAGTGAAAGGAGTTTGTGTTGAAAAAGAGATTACAGTATGCTGTAATCCCAGCAGCAATAAATCCTAACCTGGTGCAAGCACGTACGTGTCTATTTTTCAAGATGGCATCCTTATCAGAAATGACTTCAGTGTGTAAAGTATGGTAAATCTGATCTGGTCATTCGATTATGAAAATCAACCTAAGAATCATCCCCATCAGCAAAATGCAACAGTTACTCCTGCTTTCTGTCAGGTTTCAATATGTCAAAGCATTGATTTACTCTTTCTCATTAAGATGCAGAAATACATCACCAAACACAGATATTACAGTGGCAATCAGCAAACAGTAGAAGATCAAATATAACCTTGGCATGCAAATTGTGTGCCTGATGGACTCCTGAACAAAGAAGATTGGATTGGGTTGTGTTTTCTGACTCATTGGTCATAGCCTGCTTCACATACATTTGAAGGCCCACAGGGAAAGTGTGGTCTTAATGTTCACCAAGTACTTTAATGTCAATGTAATACACACATGAAAGATTAATGATAAGGAAATGTTTTATCATCAGCATAACTTGGCCAAAGGTTCAGAAGACCATAAGCGTAACAGTCATCTTCACATCCACCAGGCACCACCAGAGAGTTTGTGGGACAATTTGTTGCCTCATAGCTAATTTAGACACTATCTGTGGATCCCCGCATTTAAAATTACACTTCTTTAAACCACCTCAACATTAAAAATTGTATAACAACACATTCACATTAAAGTATTCCCATGTCCACAACAATATCTATGAGATATCCATTCATCCATCCATCCATCCATCCATCCCTCCAACCACTGAGACACGGTTGTGGGAAATGATACACAGCATACATTTGACAGTTTGAGCATTAATCCATAATCCGAAGAATGTGAAAGACTGTAACCATAACAATCTGTAGAAATGCTGTCTTTAAAAAGCATCCATACAGACAAGTTATACATATTTAGCACCTTCTTTCACCAAAGTACTTCTTCAGTTTTTTCAAGGTAAAAAAAAGCTTAAACAAACAAAGCTAACTCACCCCCCCCCACAAATTTTGACTTTTAAAAGATTCAAGGTTACACAATAGTGCAGGCTGCTCGAGGAGTGCTCCTTACTCAGCGATTCGGCACTGTGGGGGCACCTCTCCCCCACCAGGGAGAGCTGAGGAGAGGGGCATCTATAAACAGGCCTGATCTTAGCAAGAAAAAAAAATGGAGGAAAGCCTGAGAAAATCAGTTCTCCGCGCCTGTCATTGCCAATCTCCATCATTCACGCAGAGGCGGGGCCAACAAGCAACACGAAATTCACTTGGAGCTCGCCGCTCCCCTGCCCTTCCACAAAAGGTCTGCCAGTCAGCGTCACATATCTCAGATTTTAATAGTAATTACCAGCAGCACAGGGTTCTGTAGGGATCCTGAGGGGTAAAAAATGTGCACTATGCACCATTGCTGATTTTTATAGACACTGAGCTGGGGCCAGGGAATAAAGCCAACTGCAAACAAGCCAAGAATGAAGGGCACTAAACACATTGGAAGCAGAGGACAAGGCCCAAATATTTATTCCTAAAATATTTTGAAACAAAACTATAGATACGTATAGATAGTATAAGCATTCGATTCCAAATAGACAGAGGCAGTCAAGAAGACATGGAGTCACAAAAAGCATTCAAATAAAATCAGGATGCTAAACTTTTGTTTTGCCAAATCTTCCCACAGATCTAGCAAACCACCAACATGCTAACTGGTTATAGCTTAATAGCCCCGCTGAAAAGGTGTGGACCACGGTGTTTTTGCATGCTATTGTTACAAGTGTAGTATTTATAGACTTCCCTCATCGCAGTCACGGAACCATATACACAAACATACAATTCTTATATTCCTGTCTTTATGGGGACTCTTAACTGCCGGCCACAATCTTACCAAACAAAAAGAAAGACTTCTGGTGTTTAATTCTTAATTGCATTCACAGATTTTTATAAATATCCTTGTGGGGACTGAAAAAATGTCCCCATATAGTAAAACGTAAAAGGACATTTGGTCCCCATGCTGTAATATGCATCCATCCATGCATCCAACTGCTTATTCAGTAAAAGGTTGTTGCCTGCATTCATTAAATGATTATACAATTTGTATATGCAGGACTCTGTGGTTGGTACAGTACTATTTTCAGTCAAATATAAAAAATGTATGTTGTAATGAGTCCAGTGAGATTTTCAATTATTTGCTGTTTCCACAAAACATTTCTGATTGAAGTTTGTAGTCTATGTAAAACATTCAGCGATAACCATTTGAATGTAATGGCTTGTTCCAACCTCAAATATGTAACACTAACACCATCATTCTGATGCCCATACTGAAGGTATTGAGTGCTGTTGTACACAGTACTACACAGTAGCTTGGAATAGTTTAGAAATTGCATTGGCTGATAAATATACTGAACAGCCTCGCACTGTTATTAATGCAAAAAAAGCATAATGGCATGGATGACTGAAAGACCTAGTGCAAGATATAAAGTTTCGTATATTTCCTTTCAAACTGCATTTCTGATGTGGGTGGTTCTGGGCTGAGGCTGATTTTTATACTCTTCTCATTATACTATGCAAGTGTTACACAAACTGAAACTTTAATCAATTCATATATGCATTACTGATTGCATCTTGCATATCTGGGGAAAATCCTGCAGTAGTTTATAGATATAGTCTTACATACTGTCAACCTGGATTGAAAGACTTTCTTTGCCATAGTTAGTAATACAACTGACAATGGGAGAGAATTACTGGGTCCATCAAGACACCCACCTCTTTCTAGCTGACCAAATTTCAGGCAGGATAAAACCTGACTAGATAACATATGCTATTTTGTATTCCATTTTTCATATTCTTTTACATTCCTTTATTGCTCTTTCAGTTGCCACAACCCCTAGAAAGATGTAGCTACATGTATACAGTATATACGCTCACCGGCCACTTTATTAGGTAAACCTTGCTAGTACTGGGTTGGACCCCCTTTTGCCTTCAGAACTGCCTTAATTCTTCGTGGCATAGATTCAA
>JAODKL010000056.1:170707-181617 GCA_026780765.1 Petrocephalus schoutedeni
GTCTGCCTGCCTCTCTCTGTCTGTGTGTGTCTGCCTGCCTCTCTCTGTCTGCGTGCGTCTGCCTGCCTCTCTCTGTCTGTGTGTCTCTGTGTATGTGTGTGGGTATTATTTAATGTACTTGCTTCATATGTGCCATATGTAGTCCTTTTTATTTTTTATAGTATTGCCTTTTTATTTATATGCTAATTGTTTTTTTTCGTCTTGTGTTCTCAGAGGTGTAACGGAGGGGGTGACCCTACTCCTGCTAGCCCTCCAGACCGGCCTCCTGGACATGCAGGTGTTACAACGCACCTTCCTTCTCAGCATCATCCTCTTCATCGTGATCACCTCCACTTTGCAGTCCATGATAGAGATCACCGACCCCATCATATTAGCCCTGGGAGCATCTCGGAACAAGTGAGAAACTCCCATCGGCACACTGTGTGATGGGGAACTTGAAGGGGTGGGGCTTTGTGGTGAAGGGGTGGGGCTTTGTGGTGAAGGGGTGGGGCTTTATCATTGGTGGGTGGGGTCTGCTGATTAAAGCCGCCCACTTCTGTTTCCATCCATAGGAGCTTTTGGCGGCATTTCAGAGGCCTCAGCATGTGTCTCTTCCTGTTACTGTTTCCGGGATTCATGGCTTACAAGATTTCGCAATTCTTCCACATGGACTTCTGGCTGCTTATCCTGGTGTCCAGCTGCATGCTGACCTCCCTACAGGTAGGGGACCAAACCAAAGTTGAGGAACATTAGGCGCAGAGTGACCAAACCTGAAGTGTTAGTTCTGAGTAACCGAATGGTATATTGTCATCTTGTATGGTTAACTTTACTTAATATTTAACTTGCTTAATGCCCAGTGTGGTTTAATAACATTCTGCTGATTGACATATAAATTTTCTAGTTATTTTTATATACAATTGTGCCCTGTATCTGTGGGTGATGCATTCTAAGACCTATTAGATTAGATTATATAGATTAGATACAGTAATAATAAAGGACATTATTGTACAGCACTCTACTCTTTCGCAAATGAAAGGGATTCTGACCTTTTAGTCTAATTCTCAAGAGACGATTATAGCAATGGGAAAAAATACCTTGTATCAAGGGGTGATGGAGCAATGAAAAAGGAAAAAAAAGGAGAGAGAATTAATGGACTAAAGTATAAACCTAAACAATACAGACGTGTTGTGTAAAGTGTGCCTTAACCATTAAACTGTAGGGGACTATGCACACTATATAACTTTCATAATATGTAATAATAATTGCATGATGTCCATTCACCACTACTGACTGTAAGCAGAACAGCTGGGCTATTGAACATGAAGTACATGAGTAAACATTGAAATATTAAAATTCACCCGTAACAAAACTGGAAGACCAAGGGGTGTTTGTTGCTTGCTTTTATTCAGTTATTACATATTATAAGTTATTACAGCCGGGAAACTGAATTAAAACTTAGTTAAGGTTCATAGGACGACTATTGTTGAGGATTATACTCCTCTATTAATTATAGGTTTTGTACTTTAAACAGACACAGTAGAGTTATGATTAGTAACGCATCACTATTGCAAGGGAACCCAAAAGTATTAAATACAGTGTGAATATTTATTTATTACACTGGTACCGAACTGGTACCGTTATCGTTCTACCATTCCAGGTACACTTCCAAACCCAAAATTCTGGTAACGAACCAATCCTAGACTGATATCATTGTTGGGCCCTTGAGCCAGGCCTTTAAACCCAGTTGTACCAGGTACTGGCTCACCTTGGTTTAAAGTATCTGCTAAATCCGTTTTTCTGAAACCAGTCCCTAGGGACCCTCAGACAGTCCACATTATTGCTCTCTACTAATTCCCTGGGAGTTGGGAGGGAGTAAAAACCATGGACTGGTTTGAGAAACACTGCGCTAAATAAATACATGCACAAATGTCTGACCAGAGTAACACCAATGATGGCCCATGTTAGACGCAAGGGACCAGGAGCTGTATGCATAAAGTAACAGGCAGTGCTCTCCGTCCGCCCAGGTGATGGGTACCCTGCTGATCTACTCGCTCTTCATGGTGGAGCTGGTGCGGCAGGACCCGATCGACAGCCTGGACGAGATCATTTACTGTGTGAACGCGGTGAGCCGCGTACTGGAGTTCCTGGTAGCGCTGTGTGTGGTCGGCTACGGCACCTGGGAGTCGCTGTTCGGCGAATGGAGCTGGATGGGTGCCTCTGTCATCATCATCCACTCCTACTTTAACGTCTGGCTGCGTGCCCAATCTGGCTGGAGGAGCTTCCTGTTACGGCGGGAGGCTGCCAAGAAGATCAACTCCCTGCCCCGGGCTTCTGCAGAGCAGCTGCGACACCTCAACGACGTCTGCGCCATCTGCTTCCAGGTCAGTGGGGGGTCAAGGGGCGGGATCCTTTTTGAAAAGGATCATGGGATTGGTTAGTGTGTTACTGTGGAGGTGTCTTTGCTTTTCAAAGCAATACCATTTGGGTCCAGGGTTCGAGTCTCTGTTGTGGTTTTTCTTTCCCGCCAAATGAGGAGTCAGGAGCCGCTTGTGAAGAAGTTCAGCCTTTATTGTGACACAGAGGTTACAATTGAGACCGGATACCCTGCAGGAGTGTGTCCAATATTCGTTTTACATTGATTCTTATATATTTTCTTATCTTCCAATAAGGACTTCGTCACTTAGGCGTCATCGATACTTTAGCCATTCACCATCATTTCTGTTGTTCCCTGATCCACACCCCATTATAATACTTTTTGCTGGTCATATTTCTGAACCATCCCAGTTTTTCTATAAAAAATAATGGTGGTACGAGGGTCTTTCCCACGACCCTCAGTTCTTTGTAGGCCCAGGGGGGTGACTCCCTACTCCTTGATAAGAACCCTTGGTGCTTTCAACCGGCCACCTGTTGGTTAGTTTGATACTACATATGGCCTTCAAGATGGATAGCTACTGAGCTTCATTACTGTGGCCTTCAAGACAGATAAGCTACTGGGCCCATTAATGTGGGCATTCATACAGAGCTGAATAAGATAGTCAACAATAGCTGTAAGACTATGAGGCTGAAATACATAATGAATTAGTTACTTGATTACATTATGAGACTAATCAATATGCGTTCTAGTAATATGCTAATGACTACGTCCTCTAGATGTTATACTACTAAATGTTAAGTAATACAAGATAATATTCCATATCTCCTCCATGACTCCATGTGTGTGGAGCTTGCATGTTCTCCCTGTGTCATTATGGGTTTTCCTCCAGGTACTCCGACCCCCCCCCCAGTCCAAAAACGTGCTGAGGTTGATTGGAGTTACCAAATTGCCCATAGGTGTGCGTGTTTGAGTGAATGGTATGTAAGTGAGCCCTGTGATGGGCTGGCCCCCCATCCTGGGTTATTCCCTGCCTTGCACCTGTAGCTTCCAGGCTGGTTCCAGACCCTCTGTCACCCTGAATAAAACAAAGGGGTACAGAAGATGGATGGATGGAAGTTATATTGCCTAATATGTTTAGTATGAGTTCAGTATATGTTACTTGCACTCATTTTGTCTCTTGTCTATATATCTGATGTCTTATTACACAGGAGATGAATTCTGCTGTAGTCACACACTGCGGCCACTTCTTCCATGGAAACTGCCTGCGCAAGTGGTTGTATGTCCAGGAGACCTGTCCAATGTGCCATCAACCTGTCAAACCCACCACGTCCTCCCCGTCTACGGGTGAGCCCCAGCCTGAGGACGAGGCCCCAGCTACCCCACCGGAGAGTAGGAATGGGGCATGTCCAGCTGACGGGCATGAAAATCAAGCTTTTAGGGCAACTGTTGGTTCAGAACAGGCTGCGGAGGGTTCTATGAATCAGCTGCCAGAGGAAGTTGGTACAAGGGGAGAAGACCTCATTACCTCGGTTGACCAGGATGTATCAGGTGATCTCTACAAGAAATTATCTCCGGATCTCTGTCTCAACCCTAGTGAGGACACTGCGGGTTTTGCCGACTCAGGAGAAAAGCCTGTTGCAGAGGGCTTGATTGCAGAACCATGGAGGAAATCTGCCTGCCCTAACCTCCCTAACCTCCTGGAAGGCAGAAATAGCCGAAGTGTTCCAGGCATGCATTCTGTCAAAATGGCAGGTGAGATGGAGCCAGAGGGAAGTCGTCTCTCTGAGAGCCTGAAAAACAGACCCAGTGGATTATCAAGGTCCTTCAACAGCCTAAAATATAAAGAGGATGGATGGGAAATAGGAGCCTCTCCACTGGAGGTTGGTCATGATGGCCCTGTTTTCTGCAAACCTCTCTATGATGAGAAGACCAGTCATGGTTTGGCTCAAAGGAGTAACCTTAAGGATAGCACCTTGACTTGCATTGACGGCCAAGGAGGATCCACTGCCAGAGGCTCTGAGGGCCCATCTGATATTCTTCCATGCAGAGAGGATCTGGTGTTCCAGAACCTGCCGGACTATGAGTTAAAGGGAAAGAAGTTCCAGGAACTCGGCTGTGCACCCCGCAGCGTGGACTGCAAGGCTGTGAGGCCTGATGAAGGGGGCACCAGCAAAGGGGTGAGCCCAGAGTGCGGCAGTGCCTCATAGCAGCTAGTGGAAGCTCCAGCCAACAGTCCAAACACGAATGCCTTCAGTACAGGACAGTGTCTTTGAATGTCTTGCCTTTTGCTCATTAACATTTTACTCATATCCAGCCAATCTGTCCAGACATTTGTGTTGATCAGAGACATGGAGAAATTCCTTAGTATATATCTAATAATGAAGATGCCACAAATCATGGTTTACTTGAAACTGAACTGAACAAACTAAATACAAATTTGGACATACTGTAGAACTAAGCAACTTTTACACAGCATATAAATTCAGATTGGTACTGTTTCATTAATCTGTATCCTTAATGTTTTCTACCTGTTCCTTATTTTGCCACTGTGACCTTTTTACATCTTGTTCAACATTGTTCTACATTTAATCAAGACTTTAAATGCAATTTAATAGGATCATTGTGTTTCATATATTTTTCAGATTGCAATAAGATATAGTAGCATTCTATTAACGTTTCAGTTTTATTAAATGCTACATTTTTTTTTCTCCCAAAGCCAATTCTTAGTTTAGATAATGTTAAAAGGATCTAGTATGTTGTCTGCTCTCTGGGTGATGTGCATCCATTTTGTTGGACTTATGAATGATTGATTTTTGGTATGTTTGGTACAAGTCTGCCTTTAAAAGCACAAATATTACCAAGAAAACCTCGGGTGAAGTGGAGTTTGCCGTCTCAGAACTGTGATGTACCACAAATTAATAATAAAAAAAAAACCTATAACTATAAACGGTACAACCACACCAGTCTGCGTGGTCTTTGTGTATGTGTTTGGCAGGGGTGTGTGTAGATGGTAGAGAGCTTAATCTACTCTCCTTTGCCTCATCTCCTGATTGATAGAAGTTTATAGTAAGTCTTACTGAGAAGTCTTAGTCTTATAAGTAAGTCTTATAACTTACTGAGAAGACTGACATTGCGCCAGTACGCGGGCTTCCAATCCTAAACTGGAAATTCAATGTGTGCAATTGCTTTTGTTCCAATTCAGTTTTCAGTTAGCCTTGATTGTGCTATTAAATGAATACATTTTATTGAAATTGCATTGTTGAGCACATTGATTGAGAGCTATTTTGTGTTTGATGATTTCCTTAATCAAGCCTTTAACAGATACTAATGCATTTTGATTTGCAGAAATAACGAAGGAAACGGCGCTTTAATATATATTTCATTGTTTTCCTAAAGAATAAATTATTAATGTTTAATATAATATTTAAGACTGGAAGCATAGATGGTGCATTACTGAACTGGATAAACTCATTTTGCGGTGTACTGTGAAGGCTGAAAGTTGTTTAACTTAAGGCGTAATAGCCAAAGGCAGGATTAGCATACACATTTATACAATAAAAACTGATACTTTAAATCAGTGTTTCTCAACTCAGTTTTCAGGGACCCCAACACAGTCCATATTTTTTTATTCCTCCCAGCATACTTGAACCAGGTGTTCATTGTTATTCATCGCCGGTTTGGTTGAAATACTTTTCCAGCAGCTGTAATCGAGGCCTTCATCGTGAATGATTGCATATTTTACTCATTATTCCTTTCTGTAGTTTATCGGCAGACATTTAGGAGCGAGGACAAGTGCAATGTCTTGGGCTATACAAGCAAACTGGGAATACAATTTCCAAGGTTTTGAATAGACCAAATATCCAACATACCAAAAAAAACGACGTCCCCTTTTAAGTGCTGGTAGAAAAGGTGATTGGTAATGTGGCCTTGCCTCCCAGCATTACTGTCACTGTCATTATGAATTTCGATGATAGAATGGCATAGTTATTTTTTTTCTTAATGGGTCAGGCCACTTCTGTGGACTTGTACTGTTGGTTATGGTGTGTTTGATGTGGATATCCAGATAACGCACATTGATTGACAACATGTACAACAATATATATTGACTACAATATATATATATATATAAAAATAGATGCCTTACTGGGGACCATATTGTTACACTGTCACTATTACTACTATTTTTGTCATAACGTCATAGTGTACGTAATCTCCAGAAGATGCACTGACCTGTGACCATCTCATTGTACTTTATCAGCACTGGCTCTACACCGACTCCGCTCCGCCTAGCTTTACGGATCCATGGGGGAGCCAAAAGAGTATGTGAATGATTATGGTCAATAACTACAAGAATTGTAGCAGTCACTGATGGTCAATGTGTGTTATTAGTTATTGAGTTGGGGCAGGTACTTATTCAAACAGGGGCTGTGGATGTTTTGTAACTTTCTTTACTAAATAAATTATACAGGTATCGAATATGTCCACTATTTCATTTGTCTAAAAATTTCATGCTAATTGAAGATTAGGTAACATCTATCCATCCATCTTCCAGTTAGAAACTTGTGTGGAAATTTGGTAACATTCAGTTTTGGAATAAATTTAATAGGTTAAATGTTTTTCCTTGGTTTAGTTACTGGGTTTAGGATTTCATGGCTACTGTGTGTATCAGAAAATATTAAAGTTAGCCGAACAAAAAACTATAAGTGGGCTATTTACTATCATTGTACCAAAACGTGTTCAGCATGATACACTTTATTAATGTAATGACATACATGCCAGCATTCTGCCAGTGACCACCAGGGGGCAGAAACTGACAGGTTACTAGTGACGTGGGAATTTATAAAAATCCATTTTATGCAATATAAAAATGCCAGATTTCTTCATTTTCACGATAAAATGTTATCCTTTTTCATCGTTTTATTCTAGACCAACTATTTAAATGATATAACCAATGGAGAAAGTATTTCTAGTGGTGTGATTACAGCCCAGCTAAACCATGAAGAAAAACCCATATATGAGATAATGTCTCACTATGTTAAAAAGTAGAGCACGTAATGCTGGAAAAATTTAGCACACCAGGTTAGTAAAAGCTACACACGACCATAAATATTATACGAATAGAATGCTCTGTTATAATAATCACATATTGACGCTGGCAGGGTGACAAAGGGATACGCTGGGAGATTTCACTCATTTAATGTACTTAAGGGTGTGTATATATGATACTATATGCTGCGAGTCACTGTCTGATTTATTCTCCTCTTGTGCCTAGAAGTAGAACGTGTATTATAACTGAGTGTTAAAGGGTACTTTTAATTAAATCTGCAGCTGCACTACAGCTACATTCTGCTGCTGTATTTTTGGGTTTTGTTTCCAGACATGCCCCAGTTCTATAATTGTTTTCAGATGTATCTTACAGACAGATAATTCTTTGTACACATGAGATATTTTATCTCAGAGTGAGTCAGAATTACATGTGGGGTACCGCAAGGCTCAGTTCTGGCGTCTTTGTTGTTTTCTCTGTACATGTGGTTCCGGCCTACTTCAAGTACTGGGGGTCACCACATTTCCCAGGTGGATCCTGGCTCCCCCCTGCTTCATGCCCTGCCCTTCATGGGTAAAGATCACCATGACCTTTAGATTCTACTTATGTTGTGTTATGTGCTTCTCTGACCCCCAGAATTGGTTCTGCACTGGTGACAATGCGTCATATTAACAGCTAGTTATTTGGTCCAGCACTTCACTACGGATTGGAGCCCAAGCAATGTGGCAGAAATTAAGTAGCTAGACCATAGACCATAGCTTTGATATAGGATCATAAAACATGTCAGTTTCCTGTCATAAAATCTCTGAACAATGCTGTACTCTGAACAGTACAGTTAATTTCCAGACTACAACAACCATTCTTGCTGACTTTTCCAAACAGTCCCGAAGTAGGAGTACAGTCTGCTTTTACTTAAATCTGTTAGAACAGCAAACCCTAGCACAACATGCAGTATATGGTCTCTACATGGCATTTTCCCATGACGGGATGATGCAAGTAAAGTTTTATATTTTATGGTCCTTTTTTCACTGATGCCAGAGATCAAAACAAAAACAATTAAAAAAAAACAAGAATGACAATGGAAATACGGATACAAGTACTAGTCTATACCAATGTATGGCAACTCAGTCTCGAACCTGTTGAACCACTTATCTATACTTAATAAGTAAAAAACATGATTGTGGGTGACTGACAGTCGAAAGCGAGAGAAAAGGAGAGAGAGAGAAGAGAAGAGAATGCATACAATTTAGGAGTGGCTTCATTGAGACAAAAAAGAACTGAAAAAGAGTACATTAGGAGAGCCAGGAATGCATGTGCATAGATTTGGGTATGGACATGTTCCTACCAATATTGTGGGAGTACCATGTGTTTTTAGTAGGAGAGGGGGTTTGGGGCTGATTAGGTCCCTACCAATGTTGAATTGATGGTGATTAATTGTCATTGTTGACAGAGTGCACAACAACGAAAAGTATTCTCTGCATTTAAGTCATGTGACATGGTCACATAGCAGAGGATGATAACTAATTCAGCACCTGAGGACCAGTACCTTGGTCAGGGTACGGTCAGTGGTACCTTGTTAGGGAACAGAGCCAGCAACCTTTTTGATCACAGGTGTGCTTCCCTAACCTTTAGTCCGCCACTGCCCAAAAGTTCCTGGCAGTGGTTGGATTCAAACCCATACCCCCAAAGAGTCTGGAGCCTTAAGGCAGCACCTTAGATTGCTCAGCCACGTCGCCTATTCCCTTGCAAGATTGGCTTCATTGACACACAAGACATGAAAAGTTAATGAAAATTAAAGTGCAATTACAAACATAACTTAACCATTAAAACACAATAGTCACAGGGTCTATAGACAGTATATTTAGGGACTTCAGGTGGTGCATTGCTATATGGATTGACACCTGAGGCAAGAAGCTTGTTGTTCTTAGACAAGCGAAAACTGTCGCTGTATCTTATTCTGATATTATGAAGATTAAGAGCAGGACATAATGTGACTAAAGACATTAGAATACACATGGAATACACTGTTTAGGGTAAAGAGGACATTCCTCCGAATTACATGACATTGTGTTTGAGTGACTATGATGATTTTTATTGTGAACAAATTGTAATGGCTGATTGGGTTTGTGCAATGTTTCCTACCTCAAATGTAATATTTGAAACACATATGAAAATATGCAGGATTTTTCTTTCTTATGAATTCTGAACACAAGGAGTGTCAATTTCAGTAAGCATACACCAAAACTTAGTATTACAATGATCTCTTGATGAGTCTTGACTCTGATGCCACAAACAAGTACGGCTTGTTGCAACTCATCAGTGTTTCAGCCTTTTGCACTATTAATGCTTCCTGGTAGTGCGGCAGTGAAATATTATTACCTACAAGCAGACGGAGATTTATTCTTGTGTGTGTGTGTACCGTTTTGCTATACTTGGGAGGACCAAAGGACCTCACGAGTTTCGCAAATCCACAAGAAAGGTGGCTAGAGAAGTCAGGAGGCCAGTCCTCACTACACAAAAAACAATTTATAAAAATCTATGGATGCAATCAAAAAAGTCAAATTGCCAGAAGTCTTGGATAGATGGTTAGGTGGAATAATTACAAACAGTATAGTTTGATTAAATTAATTATTAAATTAAATGAAATGCTATTAGTTTTTAGAATGCAAAGAAAAAGAATGGTCATACTTACTCTCAACAGATATAGCTGTAGTGTGTCAGTGAAACAGGCAGTTAATCAATGTGTTGCATATGCATAAAGGTATTTGTTTCATGGAAGCACAAATGTTTACACTTACTGCAAAAAGCACCTACTGTGTGTATCTCATTTTCTAAAATTCCAGGTATCCCCATTCAACTTGGAAAATGTGACTCAGGCTCAAAAGAAGAGCTAGGGCAGTTCTCTAAGTCAGTGTGAATGGAAAATGAAAGTTAACAAACACAAATGTTTTTACTTTTGGTTTCTCGTTCTTCAAGGAACCTAATGGAAAACAGAGAGATGGATATATATTTCCCTGTTGGCAGATTCAGAATAATTTATTTGGCAGAAATATGTATGTTTACTAGAAATTTGTCTCGTTGGGTTTGGTGAATACAGGGAAGGATTAAGGGTAAAAAATTATAATTTGTATTATAATAAATAGTACGAAGAGTGAAAAAATGCAAATTGCTCTTTCTAAAATATGGGATACGTATACAGATTTTTAATACACTTAATTGTGTGCAATTTGTACAGGAGAGCATGTATGACTGTGAGTTTTAAGTAGTTAGTTATTTAGTTAGTTACAAGATACAGAAGCAAGTTTTGAGGAGAAAGTCCCCAGTTCAAGATACAACAAAATAAACAACAAAAATACAGAAGAGCAGAACACAGTAAGGAGGACAAGATGCAAAGGGGACGTTCTGTTAAACAAAAGTATTATAAATAACATTATTATTTATTATAGAAGTGACCTACTAAAAGGATTTGGATTTTTAAGAGCTACTCCGGTTTCCCCCCACAGTCCAAAGACA
>JAODKL010000056.1:220309-236264 GCA_026780765.1 Petrocephalus schoutedeni
AGAAATACCTAAAAGTTGCCGTGTGACCGGATGCACTACCAATAAGGTAAAGAACCCAGAATTAAGTTTTTATAGGTTACCTTAAAAGCTCTTTGTTTCCCCAGCTTATAAAAACATCAAATACAAAACAGATCAAATTAAATCCCACCAACGGGAATCTGAGAAAAAACACGGATTTCACAGGACCCTAAGAAGGGGCTAAGTTAAGGAACGCAGTCTATTGAATGAATGAATGATCGATCGATCGATCTAGCTCCCCCATAGCACCCGCAACATGAAATAACTGGCGCCGCCGCTGCAGTTCTCGCAAAAGGAGCTGTAGGGAGCCAACCATCATGTAATGGATTCAATGACACAACCATTGTATTAGTAAGATCTGTTCTTAATAGTATGTAAAAGTGAAAATAGAAACTTAAGAGTAATGTGAGTCTTTGGTTTTTGTTAATTCCATACATTACTGTTTCACTACATACAACGGCTGATTCCCTCAAGTCTCATTTACAGGAAATTCATTTCTCCTAATTAAATGGGTGTCTTGCTCTGCTCCCCTCCAGGCAAAGGTCCAACAAGACGGGAACACCTTCACAGTTACCGTCCAGACCTCAGCCATCGCCCCTTTTGTGTGGCTGGACGTGGGTGACATCCCCGGTCGCTTTGACTCCAATGGCTTCTTAATGGTCACCAAGAGTCAGTCTGTGCAGTTCTACCCCTGGGCCAACACCAGTGCTGCACAGCTTTCCCGCGTCCTGACGGTCACCTCCCTCAGGGGCGTGTACTAACGCCCACCAGTGGAGGTCCATAATTCATTTCAAAGAAATCACTTAAGTTAATCCATTAAATTGAACTCCCCTTTTGGTCTTATTGGCAATCCTTAATATTCCCTTGTGAAAAATGAAAAGATTTATACACAACAAGCATCCCCATTTTGTAATAATCTAATATTGTGCAATTCAAGTGATTTTACAGTGTGCCTGTTGTAGAGAATAAATGAAAAATATAGTAATGAATGTCCAAAGCACTTTACTTTAAAATTTTATTATAAAAGTATTACAGTCATACCAAATAAAAAGCAAACAAAATAAAGTAGCTTTTCTTGAGTTTACATATCAAACAAAATAAATTTGGTACATAACGTTTAGCTATTGGCTGTTAGGGAACATCAATTTTTTTTATCTTAACACAGGGAACATAAGTGCTTGATTTAAGTAGGTAACATTCCAGACATGTGTGGGAAAGGTATCCCTTTGACGGAGGTGCTGATTTTTAATTCTGGAAAACCTCTGTTCAACACAGAGTACTTTGCAATAAATATGCATCTAGTTGTATGGCACTGCTTTGTTTCCTCAAAGTCAAGTGTACAACCATCCTAATTTACATACTCATTTGCACATTTCCAAAGTGGAAAGCATTTAACTCTTGACATGCAGCTTAAGTAAATGTACTTTTTTTTTTTTAAACACCACACTGCTTTTGAATGAACCCAAAGGTTTTACAAAAGGGAAAAACGATTCACAATGGATTGACTGACCCCCGGGGACACACAAGGGATACAAGCACAAACTGAATGATCTTGCCGAGCAGCCACTTGGTGTGTGGAAGAGCAATAAAAACATTACCGGACCACCAGGAGTTTATGGCCTTCTGCCTTTAAAGAGCAGCAGGCCTATTTCACCAGGAAAAAGGTGATGCATTTAAAATGACATGTGAGATGTGGCTCTGTTGCCAATGTTTCTCACAGGGAGTGGGGAAGGCTCCAAGTCTTTCATGACCAATCAACAAGGCTGGTGACCAGGTCCATCGATGTGGATACATACCACGTTACCTCATAGCTTGGCCCAGCCCCACACTATTATACTCAACGTAAAATTTTACAGTCCCAAAGCGGGGAGCTATTTACTCTAGCCCTGAGAGCAGTCTCTGAGCCTCTTTGGAGTCTTCCACAAGACAAGGCTCAGATGAAGTAGCTTTAAAAGAAATCATTCTATCATTTTATTCCTCTATAAATTCCAGGGGCCTAAATGTCAGGTACCTGACTACGCATGAAGGAATGGAAACGCCTCATCATAAGATGACTTTCTGTGGAGTAAGTCGATCTGTGTGGGACTGAGTTACGTCCCCATGTATTTCTTGGCCAAGTTTGACACTATGAAAGAATTCCTCTACTGCTGCTTACGTGTCAATATTGCATCCGACTTAGTAAACGTCAATGACCACCGTTTATAGAAGAAATAAAACTAAGTGTGTTGCTACTGCACCTGTGAAATAATAACCGCACATTTCTTTGGTCTAAGGGAGACCTGTCTGTGACACAGAATACTGTCCCACCACGGGGGCCCCTGATAGGCCGAAGAGGGGGGCATGGCAATAGGGTTGCAGAGAGATTACAGTTCGGCCTGTGTGGCGCACCAATGGGCAGAGTTCTCAGAGTAGTCGGGAGGGCCGCACAGCGACCCCACCAGGCTGAGACTTGACTTCATGAAAGACGTCTCCACCCCGCTGTCACACGTAGTGCTCTCCTCTGGTCCTTCGAGCACACACTGGGGTGCACCTGCAGGGGTGGGGTGACATGGTCACATGGTTTATCATGGCAACAGGCCATCGCTGGGCAACTAACACATGGGTTCCCCTGGCAACAACAGGAACCATATGTTCAAGAACAAGGAAAAAAATAAAACCGACATTTTCCATAGAGTGCCATCATATAGCAGGTACAGAAAAGCATTAGGTACAGAAGTCAAAAAGCTGCACATCAGCCTCCTTTATCTCGTGTTATTTAGAACTGCATAAAGAAATGTAAAATCAGAGGCTTTTTAGTGTAACTATTTTGATTTCTTACATTTAGCTGGCTACCCTATCGCCAGACTGGAACAAATTCAGAGCTAAGAGGTTTTACTATAAAAAACTCCTGATTGCCAATGAAAATACAGAGCCTTAGAGGCAGGTTTCCAGTTGTGATGACTGAGAATCTGGTTACGTAAGGAAACCTCTCTGCCAGGTTTCTGTGGCCGTCTTCATGGTTCTCTTAGTGTCAGACGTTATGCATGAAGCACTCTCACTCGCTCGGAGAATGGTGCCAAGCCCTTACGGGGGGGATGGGGGGGGGGACCGGATGGTGCACCCTCTGCTAACCTTTCGCTGTGCATATTTAAAAGCAGAAGTGGCCATTTTCTGAGGGATTGCTCCGTGTGTGTCTGAGGGGAATTTGACTAGTGCTTAAGTCCGTCAGCTCAGTCTCACCCTTTCCCCTGGGAACTCCCCACTTTGCTCAGCAAGAAAAGCACTGCAAGGTATTTGACCTTAACAATAAAAAAAAAAACACACCGAAGGATCCTTTCCTGCCACTAAAACTCCAGGAAAACCCAAAACTGCTACTTGACTGCCCAAGGGATACTACCTTCATTGTCTGAGATGGAAGGTGTTACATGAGTCTTAGGTTGACTTCTGAGGAAAGTGCTGTGATGTCATTACTCTTTAACATTACAACAGACCTTTGTTTTTTTTTCCAGGAAAAAAAACATGAATGTCAGTCATCAGTCATGTACTGCGCACATTTTGTGGGTGGGGGAATTTGATTTTCATCAGGGAAATAAGGCAAAGACCTGCCAAACAAACAGTCAGGGCTCTCAACTTGGCTTTACCTGAGGTCTGTTCCTGCAAGTGTGAGCAAAGCGTGTCTTCGCACAGCGCCTCCTGTAGGATGTCCAGGGCACCACTGCTGCCCACTTGTCTCAGGGCCCCTGCTAACTCCTTCACTGTACCACCGGACACCTGTTAGCAGATGCACTGAGGTTAAGCACCAGCCTGGTACACATTTACAAATATCCCGTGGGCACCTTACTGGCCAGGCACTTAAATACTATGACAGTGGCAAAGAAATCTCCATGGCTGTACCAACCATACCTGGAAACATTCACTTCACTACTGTGTGGCTGGGAAATGAGGCCAGGTAGCCATTTTGTGACATGACAATTCATGTAATGAGGCCAGAAAGATAAACATAAAAGCCAAGAAGCCAAACGATCAAAAGGCTGGGAATTTTACTTTCTGCCAACTTCAGGCTTCAATACATGATCATAAAAGTAAAAATGATTATCACTCTGTAAGAGGCGTCCACACGCACAAACATTACAAGGCCACAGCAGTTACAAAGAGAGCCAGAACCTGTGAAATGTGATTCATTTCTATGAAAACAAGTCCTATACCCAAATGACACGTTTCAATAGCATACATTTGCATTTCAAAAGGCCCGATTCAGGTAGAGAATAACAAGCCACATTTTCCTATAAACGGTGAGAATCACAATTTCCATTTTGGTGGGCTCATAAATGACCAGATATGAGGACTTCTATATTCATACAACCACCTGGAACAGTATTTTTCAGAGAAGGAGTGGGTGATGCACCCAAGGTCCACAGTAAATGATACACAGTGGTCGAGAGATGCCTGAAAGCATACAGTAATGAATGTGTGATGGATAGCGACACTGCTATAATATCGTGATACATCCAAATTGACTTGTGTCTGGTGGTCCCGATCTCAAATGGGCTGTAATTGGAAATTTAATTTAAGTGACTGCAACAAAGGATGTAAGCTGCATGCACAGTGACCTCTACGTGCCCTTCAGTATATCATAATAAGTACCAGCTATTGTTGATATTAAGAATAAAATATTAACTACTTGAAAATCCAATTTCTGATGTCGGGAATTCAATTCTAAGTAGTTATGATTAAAACTGAATTATATCTAGCTAGAAATGAATTCCTGATATAAGACATTCTCACTACATAAAACTGAATTCCTGATATCAGAAATTGAAAACTATTTTCTCATTTATTTCAATGGGAGTTAAAATTCCAATCTCACTAGCTAAAATAGGACTTTCAATAACAGGAATTGGTATGGTAACTACTTAAAAGTTCATTTCTGATATCAAGAATTAGCATTATAACTTTCTGGAATTTAATTTGTGATATCAAAAATACACATTATAATTAGGTATAACTGAAATTCTGATAAAGAAATTTGCATTCCAACTAGTTAGAATTGAATTTGTGAAATCCTCCAAAAATGGACCTAAAATGGGTTGCCATAAGCGCAGCCTCAAAAGGGTGTTCTGCGCCACGGGGGCGTGGTGTGTGGGAGCATGGTGATTGGACAGGTGTGCCAGAAGGGGGTGGAGCATAGTAACAAGACCACTCCATACCTCATAGCTGTCCAGCAGCGTGCGTGCCGGGGAAGGACTCAAGCGGAAGGCAGTGTTGAGTACTCCCAGACCCAGGGCTTGGGCCAGGCTCTCCCAGCTCTGTGTGGGATGCTCCAGGGCATGGCACAGTGCCAGCTTGGTGTTATCATTCAGCCTCTTCAGGTCCCCTTTAGGACACAGGTCAGAGCATTTGACCAAGCCCCATCCGCACCCCCGACACCCTCAAACCACACACAAACATTGCTGCAATCCCATACAGAAACAGCTCATTCTGGTCAACATAACGTCCAGCAAAACCACAGGAATGGTGGAGATCACCAGCAATTTGCATTAGTACCACAGCCAATCAGGCCCTCTCGTGGCTCCCCAAGTGAACCACTTCAGCCATTTTCTGTGCCGATGGAGAGAACATTAAAATCAATGTAAAATCAATAATTCACTGATCAGCACGTTAAAGGTGCTGGTGGTGAAACTTGCTGAGCAGGGTGCTGGTGAATTGATTGTCAAGATTTATAGGTTTAACTATTCCATTTTTCCTGAAGTAGGTCCGGTCCCCTCATTGGTGTCGTGGCCCTAGGGGCTGTATGTCTGGACAGCTCATCAATCAATATGGCCCTGCAGCCAATAATGTCCTGTTTTCCCGTGATACCTTGTGGGGGCACAGCAACCGGGGTGCTGACTGGTTGGTACTGCTTGCCGTTCAGGATGTCAAATACCTGTAGGGAAGAGGTACTGGGTGTTACTAGGGCAAAATGTGGGGATTGATTGATTATGCTGATTCTTAACACCATGCCAAAGAACCAAAAAGGTAAAAACTTTATAAATAAATATAAAACACCACAAACCGTAAAAACAATATAAATAAGATGCCTAATATTAGCTTTCAATAAAAAAAAAAATCTGAAAAGGCCTCTGGCGAAACTTTACTAAAAACCTCTTTTGGAAATAAGTAAAGTGGAATCTCCACCTCAGGGAATTGGAAGAAGGACAATTCAATAAAGTGTGTAAAATACATGGGGGGGGGGGGGCTGTGAGATGTAAATAGCTAATGGCACATGGTGCATTGTCCCACAGCTAACGAGGAGAATGCTACAGCCTGGCACAGGAAACCACAGCGAAAATGCTCCTCTGTGAATTATAGGAAAGTGCTGACCTCAGCGCTGGCCGCTACATCGAAAGGGGTCGTCCCTGGGACGTAACCTTCATCATCCTCATCCTCCTCGCCGGGGCTCTGCTCGTCGTCGCTGTCGTATAAGGGCTCATAGTTCTGCCTGTGAGGGTCTGCTCCTAGATGCCAAAATGAAGGCAGGATACCTCAGCGTACTGCGAGAGGAACCTTGGGTGAAGTGCATATCTGAGGGAAGGGCAAGAGATCCGGTCTCGGGAGGTTTCAGGGTCAAGCTTGTGACATTAGCACAGTTTCCACAAATTAATTACCCATGATTGCGTGCTAAAATTCAGAGCGCCAGAATATCCAATAAGTTTGTATCCACCAGTGGCATGAATCAGCAGGTCTCACCCTTGGTCCAGAGCACATGTATTCAGTCTATTTAAATAAAGCCCTTTAATTTCACTTAGCAGACACCTTGTTTGTAATGTACTGCTATTTGCTTCACTTGTACATCACTTTGGACCAAACAGCTATCAAGGAGTCAACTAGGCCCTGAATGGCCAGATGCAAGTGTGAGTAGTACTGAAGCATTAGCTATGCAACATCTTCCAAACAAAGCAAGAACCTAATACTACTACTATTAAACGAGCAGGAAAATACTGAGGCTTCTGGCTCGGAGCTGAAGCTGCAAATAAGAAGTGCAACAGGACTGTGGCCACAATTACTCAGTCACACCAGGAAGAATCACAGCAATTCAGATCAGTCTCAACAGAGCATATTTCACTTGAATTCTGAGTGTGAGCCAGAAATATGATAACGCCAACCTCCTGCCACCATGTGGCGCACTCACCCGCAGCCATGAGGAGAGCAGTCAGCTTGACTGAGCCACGCCCGGCAGCAATGTGGAGGGGAGTGGAGCCATTGTAGGTGCACGAGTCCACATGGGCATTCCCCTGAAAGTGGGGAACATGGCAGGACTTATAAGGTTATTCTCACCATGACCTTTTACTGGTAGTTCATCACTCAAAGTGACTAAGAAAGCTTTTATCCATTTATTAACACTCTTCAAGTTAACTATGTTATGCCCTCTTAGACAATGTTTCTCAGTTCAGTCCTTAAGGATCCCTAGATGACCCACATTTTAGCTCCCTCCCAGCTCTTAACCAAACAACACTGAATACTTGGTACAGGTGTGCTGGGAGGTAGCCAGAAGCAAAAACGTGGCACATCTGGGTGCCCCCGAGGACTGCTTTGAGAAACACCTCCCCTAAGGGGAACTGTCCACCTTTCTTTCATTGCATAAAGCCAACCCCCGCCATCCCACTGCCCTGTAACGCAGCCCCGGGTACCTCTAGGAGCAGGCAGCCAGCCAACGAGACATTGTCCAGCTCGGCCATCAGATGTAGGGCACTGCGGCCGCTGCTCAGCTCCTGTGTGTCGGCCGACGCCCCCTTCTCCAGCAGGTGGCGCAGGGATGCCAGGCTATTCGCTAACACTGCCAGATGGATGGCACACAGCCCTAAGAGGACACCATGGAATTAGGAGGAAGGTTCAGAGTGTTTTAAATACAGGCTTGTATGGGCCACGCCCAGGACATTGGCCACGCCCAGGACATACCTGCAGTGTTGGGCTGGTCGACTAGTTTTTCTGAGTCTGGGTGCTGCAGGAGCAGCCCTAGAATGTTCCCGTCACCTTGCTGGGCAGCCAGGTGGAAGGCTGTGTTTCCATGGCGATCTGTCAGGCTGGCATCTGCCCCGGCCTCCAGCAAAGCCTCCACCGCCTCGTCTTGCTGTGTGATGACAGCCAGGTGGAGGGGCGTCTGAAAGACACAGGTGACTGTGTGATGGACAGCTACAATGCTGCTACAATATCAAATGACTGACGCTGCTCTTAGAGTAAGGAGAAGGTGACCCAAAGGATCTATCCTATTGCTCCTTCAGGAATATGAGCCCACAACCTCTGGACACCAGCGTCAAAAGCATGCGGGTACCTGGTATAAGTCATTCCTCATGTTGATCACATCCTCCCCGGGCAGGGCAGAAATGACCTGGGCCAAGCTGCGCACTGCTCGCGTCCGGCTGTGGATCACACCCAGATGCAAGCCTCTGCCAGAGGGAGAAGCCCTTCACTACCAATCTAGTGAGCATAATTGTATTGCCTCATTCATTCACGTCAGAGACTCCCTGTTACTCCTGAAGGGCACTGATGGGTGGCCCAGTGCCGCTAATGGAGCAGTGGTCACTCAGCTTCTCTTTTCAGGAATCAAGGTCACTCCTCAGTCCTTTAAATCCTTATTTCTTCCATTACTACAATCCCCTTTACTAACAATGTCAGGCAGAAGAAGTGACACACTTTTGAGAAAGCAGGGTCAGTCACCAGTTTCGGGTTTTAAGCACCTTCCTGAAGGTGAAATCACTGGGATATGAACCCGTAACCTTCCAATTACAGGAACAGCATCCTGAGCCACAAACCACAACCCACCCTAGGATAAATCCTCTGCTAATCACCTAGGCATTGGTTCATCAGGGATTTGAACCAAGGACCTCTTGTATACAAAGTGAGAATCATACCCCTAGATCATGGCTCCGCAGTGCTCAATATAAGAACAGGATGGAGAGTGACGTACGTGTCCCCGTTCTCATCCTGGGTGGTCATCAGGGGGCGCTGCAGGGCGAGTAGCATGCGGACATCGCCACTGGCGGCATATTGGAACAGGGCTTCAGCCTGCCTTTGGGCCAGTGCCACCAGCTGGTCTTCCACTGCACCCCCTGGGGAGACTCCAGTGTTAGTGTGGCCCTGGCAGCGGGGTGTACCCTGCCATCAGTAAGGGGTACTGTTCTTACTGAGAAATACTAGGCAATATACCATAGTAGCCGGATATTTCTATGGGTTTCTCTTAACATGCCAGAACTCACCACCTATGTTCCCTTGTGAGGCATTACTTGGACCCAGATCAGAGGATGATGCCTCAAGTCTATCGCCCCCAGCTGGCTGGCGCAGGCACACCTCTCTTCCGGCCGCAGGGTCGTCGTCATCATCATCACTGTCGTTGCCCTGGTGGTCATGGTCACTGGGGCCCTGAGAGGCTGGCACAGCAGGTGAGAGTCAGCATACTGGAAATCTCCCCCTGTATCTTGTGACCAATGGTACCACACCACCACCACCCCCGTTACTGGCAGATAAAATACAACCTAATGGTGTTTTAGTCTGTGTTACAGGACTGACCTCCCTCCCTGGCAGTCTTAAAGGAGTCTCCCTCCCTTGCCCCGCATTTCACTGGCCCACCAGTCGGGGACTCACTGTGCTTCATTCCCGTCCCTCCGCTTCCATGTGGGAAGGAGTATCCGCCTCCATAGGCGCTGCCCCCATACGGGCCATAGCCTGGGAAATAATGGTGGCCTGCAAAACAAGATCAAGAGTGACACTTCTGCCTACCCTGTCAGGTCCATCCCATGACTATCAAGGCTGACTGCCATGTTTAAATGTTGCCTAATATTAAATATATAGAAGGGGATCAGTTCAGTAACTCCCAAATGACATTAAGCAACCCCCCTCCTTATATACATACCACCTCCTGTGCCAGGGCCCCCTCCGGTGGCCGGGCCACTCCCGCCACCCCTATACATGCCCCCGCTCCCGCCTGGGCCTGAGGGTCCATAGTCCTGGAAGTTGGGCAGTGTTTTCTGCCTCTTCCGCTGCACCTCTTCTTTGTCTGTGCATACGGACAGGGAGAGGAGTTGGGGGGTTGCATGCAGAGAGAGCGGATGGCGCTCACAGCCAGCAGCATGGAGAATGGCATTCACATAGATACAGCACCAAGGAATACCAGATGTTTATCTGTCATCTATAAAACCACCACAATTCTTAGCAGTGTACTATAAAAAAAAGTAAGACATGCATCGATTTTAAAACTCTTCTGGTCTCGCACATTCAGGGTTGCAGGGTCGATTCACATACAGGCCCTCTGTGTGTGTGTGTGTGTGTGTTAGGGATGCAACAGTACTCGGTAAAATACCGGACCGTTCGGTACGCGCTGCACGGTCCGGTACGCCCTTGTGTACCGCGGTATTTCGGTTTTGCGCCTCCCTTTGGGGATGATGCCGCGTATCTTTCTCGTCTATTTCTGTTTATATCTCGCTGAAATCATGAAAAAACGCTGGCTAAATCCGTAATCTGTCTTTTTTTCAAAACGCCCATTGTCGGAAGCATTAAAGTTTTTAAAATTAGGTTAAATCGGCAAAAAAGTAAACCATGTCAGCTTTCTTTGTTTTACCTGCATCTGGGGCGTGTAGTACCGCCCAGACGCGAAGATTGCTATTCGAATTCTAAACAGCCGCATTTCCGCATATTCAAATCGCATTCGCATGGTAATCAAAGCAGCGGTGAAACGCAATCCAGGTAGATCCCCATCAGCACCATAAGGGGGGGGGTGGCAAGGTTTGAATGGCTCATGCTTACACATGAGAGCTCCTAAATATTCAGTGGAAAGAAACCAGAAATAGTGACATGAATTAGGTTTTTCTTATTTATTTATCCAACTGAATGTTGCAACTACACCATTTAGTCATATTCATGTAGCCAAGACTTGATGATCAGGTATCTGGGATCAAAACAAACTGCCACCATTGCTTACTATGTACTTTTGTACATTTCTGCAAGTGTTCCAAACTGCATTATGCAAAATCTGACATACAGTATTTACAATATGCATTAAAATAAAGATGAGTGCAATGGCAAAACAAATATATAAGAAATAATTGATTTGCCATGAATTATATTTGAAGAAATGTGTGATCATGCCCCAGTCAGTGAAAGTGTGTTTCCTACCCCTAGTGCCCAGAGGGTTCAGCGGTAAGTGCCAATGCTTAGAGGCAGTTTATTATTTGTTTTGTTGTGTTATTATTTGTAGTGTTGTGTTTAAACCGAACCGTGGCCCAAATACCGAGGTATGTACCGTACCGTGGGATACCTGTACCGTCGCACCCCTAATATCAAGGTCGTAGCAACACGTAGCAACGCAATGCATGCTATATGCTTTAATGCTAAAAATTAAAATGATGAAACATAGCAAAGGTCTCTGTGGGCAGGGGTAGTCAGGCGTTTACTGTTTATCTGTAGCTTAAAACTGGGCTTTCTGAAGGTCATCCTCATCTTCCTTACAAATTATTCCTATAAATAAACCAACCCCTATGCTAATTTCCTTGCATTAGTTTTAGTTTTCATTGCACCTTAAACCACAAGAAATGAGTTTTCCAGGTCAGGTAGTGCAATATCCCCTGCCAGTGTTATGGATAACGTTGTGTGCAATTTTGAGACTTTGCAATAGAATTACATTTCTCTTTCCTGCCGTTTGTGCCGCGCTGTTGCAACAGTGCGTGTGCTTCTGTGTGTGCGTCGTCTGTCTTGCCCCCGTAGCTGCAGTTAAAGGACCTCTTAATGCTTCAGCAAATGAAGCCATTTTGGACAATTTCATGCTCCCAATTTTGTGGGAAGAGTTTGGGGATGGCCCCTTCCTGTTCCAACATGACTGCACCCCAGTGCACAAAGCAAGGTCTATAAAGACATAGGTGAGCAATTTTGGTGTGGAGGAACTTGACTGGCCTGCACAGATCCCTGACCTCAACCCGACAGACAGGGGCAGATCTAGAACAATATTCATAGGGTGACAAGAGGAGTGCAGGAGATTTTGAGGGGTGGGACCTTATGGCAGAAGTATATGCCAAAGCTGCCAAGTGGGTGGCAAGGCTTTTTTAGGGCGGCAATACCACTCCGGTAGATCCGCCCATGCCGATAGAGCACCTTTGGGATGAATTAGAGTGGAGACTGTGAGCCAGGCCTTCTCATCCAACATCAGTGCCTGACCTCACAAATGCTCTCCTGGAAGAATGGTCAAAAATTCCCATAAACACACTCCTAAACCTTGTGGAAGACTTCACAGGAGAGGGAAGCTGCAAAGGGAGGGCAAACTCCATATTAAAGCATTTACATTTACATTTACAGCATGCTTAATACAAAGCCTATGTATTAAGCATGGGATGTCATTAATGTTCATGCCTGTGTAAAGGCAGACATCCCAATACTTTCGGCAATACAGTGTACATGAATCATGTTAAGCAAAATAATTTGTGACCACAAAAACAGTCTAGACTACTACGCAAGGCAAAATGGCACATATCTATGTCTAACCTAACATTATTCGGTGAGTCCGTCAAGCCTGAATGTTTTCATTAAGATGTATTTGCACTGCAGTCCTCCTGTGTTGATATTTAAGTTCTGCTTTGCCATACTGACAAACGACTGCATTCTCATTTACCTTGAATGGGAGGTGCAGCCACAAAAATTATGCTTATGCTCTTTTTCTGGACCCTCATCCTGCATGCATCGTCATCCTTCTGCCATATTGCCGAGAATTCAAGAAGGAAAATTTTAATCGATGCTTTTTAATAACAGCAAGCAAATTAAATCGAGTAATTGTGACAGCTCTAACTGGGATTTAGAGATGATAATATAAATGAATATTTTTTTGATAATGAAGTCCTGATCGTGGTTTATTTGTTGTGAAGCATTGGCGGTTCGAGACGGTTCTATTTATCTCAGGCCCCCGTCCCCTTGAAAAGTAGTTATTCTGAAACTATGTATCTCAGGGATACCCAACTCCAGGGAGGCAGGGAGCAGGAAAATCTGCAAACTGTGTTTTATTATGCCACTCCAGGACTGGAGTTGGGAACCCCTGATGTAGCCGTTTGTGCCATATTTTCGCACACATTTGATAACCCTTGATGGTGTTCCGAATGTCTTCAGGAGAGTAGTGCCCCACCAATGGTAAAATCCTAGAATTGCCCTATCGTGCATTACATTTAATATTAAAACTATAAAATACAAATAACGCCATTCACAAGAGGTCGTATAAAAACAGTGCATTCATCCACATAATTCGCACAAATTTTAAAACCAATTGCCGCTTGGAAGACTGCAAAATAAGATGCATAACCACTTAAAATTTGAACCGATTCAAATTTACTATGACGCGCATTCCATTCTCCGTATAACAGCAAAATACTGATTAGCCAAATGAAAAAGTCTAGGTATATAGAAAGCTATTTCAGCGCATTTTCCACACACAAAATGTATAATTCCGGTCCTTTGTTGATTTATATTTTACGACTTTTACCTCGCAAGTCAAACCGGAAATGAAAAGCAGCACGTCAAACAAAGAACTACCGGGCCTTCTCCGGAATTCCATATTTGGAGAGACCACGTTAGGAACTAAAGTTGTCCCAATAACTCCTGATTGAAAACTACTTTTTATGCGACAGAATATAATATTGATTGCTTAATACAAAGTGAAATTATTATGTAAGCATAATTCAATAATCAAAATATTGCGAAAATTTCTTTGTGTATTAATATTTAAAAGCTAAATACAGTCAGGCATTAGTTAGGTTGCCATGTGCGAGGCAAGTGTGCTACAGACGAGCATTGCTTTGTTTTGAGAGTGTGGACATGCTCTCATTTTGTTGATTTGAGCAGTGAAAGTGAACGGTAAGGTTTTATCTGTCTTCCTTCAGATCAGCCCACGGTTTAATTATGTGATTTGCTATTTAGTCAGATTGAGGATATTCATTTCGTTTAAGTAGCTACGCAGTTCATTCATTCAAATAGTATAGCCAGTTGACTTACAGATGAAGGCAACCGTGCGGAGGTGCTTGTCCCTGAATCCATTTTGTTTGTTAACTGGTGTTAATAGGGGCATTAAAAAAGCAGACCACTGTCAAGAAAATGTAAAGCATTAATTACAAACCATAGGCATAGCTAGTCAACCAGTAAAGTCAATATCAAGGTCGTAACAACACGTAGCAACGCAATGCATGCTATATGCTTAAATGTTAAACATTTAAGTGATGAAACATAGCAAAGGTTTCTGTGGGCAGGGGTAGTCCGGCGTTTACTGTTTATCTGTATCTTAAAACTGGGCTTTCTGAAGGTCGCCCTCATCTTCCTTACGAATTATTCCTATAAATAAACCGACCCCTATGTTAATTTCCTTGCGTTCGTTAATAAGTTTTCCAGGTCTGGTAGCGCAATATCCCCTGCCCATGTTATGGATGACATTGTGTGCAGTTTTGAGGCTTCGCAATGGAATTACATTTCTCTTTCCTGCCGTTTGTGCCGCGCCGTTGCAGAAGTGCGTGTGCTTCTGTGTGTGCGTGTCGTCTGTCTGGAGGGTCTGCGCCTGAGTAGGAGATTGGCAAGGATGTCAAAGAGAGGTAAGAAGAAGGACGAAGCAGGAGCTGCAGCAGATGGCGACAAGGACAACGGCGCTGGTAAGGTGTCATACTCTCACTTCTCAGTTTGTGACCTTTAGGCTTTCATACAAGGCAGGAAAATTTCAAGTTAATTGTTCTCATTAATAATTTTGATATGCAGTTTATAATGGTGTTTGTGAATACTGAAGATCTCAGTAACTACTATTGTGATCAAGATAATTACTCCATTTTGATTGTGCCATTCATGCACGTTTTTTTTTTTAAATTGGGACGCAAATTTATTTATTTCAATATGTGGAATCCCACCAGCCCCACCTGCCAAGAAAGGCAAGAAGGAGAAGGAGCCGGAAGCCCCTATCCTGTACGAAGACCCGCCAGACAAGCTGACCACTAAGGATGGCCGTGCAGCCAACATGAAGATCACTTCGTGGAACGTGGATGGTTTGCGGGCCTGGGTCAAGAAGAAGGGCTTGGATGTGAGTTTGGGAGTGGGTTGAGCTGTTCCTGGAACTTCTAAAATATTAAAGCAAGCTTCCCCATAAAATTGCTGCACTAGAGAAAACAGCTCCATATAGTTTGATGTGGCTGTATGTATTGTATAATATTGGGATGCTGAGAAGCTCTGTGGGTTAGCACTATTCAGAAGGTGAGCAGTGCCTTGAGCAAGGCCCTTAGCTCCAATTGCTCCAAGGACTGGCTGACCATGCTTTCTCAACCAGTCAAAAGTTTGGACACACCCACTCATATGAAGATTTATTAGTACTGTGCACAACATTGTAGAATAATTATACAGACAAAAACTATAAAATAACATGGAATTATGCACTGACCAAAAAATAAATATATAAATATACAGTATATATTAAAAATCCTGCTAAACAGAGAGCTGCTATACTGTGTTTCACTGTCTCTGTGAAACAATAAAGATAAGGCCCTTACCCCCAATTGCTGCAGGGACTGGCTGATGCTACTGTCTCTTCCATGCCAGTTCCATGAGGTAGCCTCCTGGCAGGCTTTTCCAGCTTTCCTGAAGGAGTTCCCACATATGCTGAGCACTCATTGGCTGCTTTTCCTTCACTCTCTGGCCAATTTCCTCCAAAACACTTTCTACTGTGTTTAGGTCAGGTGGTCAGGTCATGTGATGCAACACTCTCACCTTTGTAGGTGGCTTGGCATGCCTAAACTTTTTGCTAGTACTATATATTGCTTTGGACGAAATGTCTGCTGTATAAAATAAATATAAATGTAATTCCCATTTGCTGCACACACCCAGGTAGTAATTCAGTAATTTCAGTTAGTTATCGTGCGTTCCATTATCCTCGGCGGTCGGAACTCGGCGCTCGGGACAACGTCACATCCGGTAAAAATTCGAG
>JAODKL010000056.1:326323-356916 GCA_026780765.1 Petrocephalus schoutedeni
TTGTCTATATGTAAGATTGCAGTATTTAGATGTTGCTTCCACTGTAAGAAATTATTAATGCATCAAGAAACATTACATCATCATCAGCTTTTGAAGGGGAATTTACAGAAAGTTCTGTTAAATGACAGTCGTATAACGAGGCTTTTGTCGTACCAGGCATTTAGTGGTGGTCTTATGGTTATGGAAGTGTCTTTGTGACTGAAAGATTGTTGGTTCAAATCCCTGGCTAGCAAGGTACTTCTAAAGTATTCTGTGCTACCCCCATGCTCTGAATAACAGCTAAGAAATTCTATGGAAAGAATTGGTTTAATGGCATAATTGTCATGTTAATTCAGCAGAAATACACCGTTGAATATACTGGTTTAAACTGTAATTAATTAATTATTATTATTAATCAATTTTTAATACATTTCTATACCGTAAAATTTACACATTGCTCCGTAATGATGATTACGATGCTTTGCTGTGTTTTTTACGGAATTATTCTGGCAACCACAGCTGCTGGTTTTTTTTTTTACCGTAAAAACAACGGGTTTTTTTTACAGTGTAGTTTGTGAGCTCGGTAGGCTATCACTCAGCAGGACCAGATGGGGAGGGGTGCGGGTCTGGACTTACGTCAGGTCGCCCCACATGCAATTAGTAAATCCAGTTTAAGCGAATGTGCATGCGAATGTGCATGCCCAAAGGTTGTAAAAGGGTGAGCAGAAATACAGGATAACGTGCAAAAATTAAGTAGACAATTAATAGACGGTGCGTGATGCAGTCTACTAAGTAACTTATAGGTAGACAGATCCATAGTTCTCTTTTGAGAATACAAGCCTTAATGAGGACTCAAATAACTGAACAGATGCGCGCACCATAGCGGTTCTGTTCTGTTCTGGGATGCTGGCCGCGAACGAGCTCGTCGGTCCATCCGGAGGCGGCGCGCCACGATCACAGGTACAAAACGCAGTGCCTGTGCCGAAGAAGTGGAGAACATGCGCAGCGCTCCAGGAGGAAAAAGCTCGGGATATGCGACTAATTCTTGGACGGGATGCCGAGGTCATAGCCTATATTTTATGTGTTCAGAACAAGCAATGCATATTTGTAAATCTGAATGCATATCCAAGTTACACTAAATCGTGCGGAAAATCAATTCTCTGAAACGGTCCCTTAGGTCTACCGTGAGAAAACCGCCGAAGGCAGCACTACATTGGGCGTAGTTAATCATGAGTATTTTATTGTTTATTTGTTTATTACGGTCGTTTATGGTAGATTAGCTTGAAAGTAGCAAATGCATAACCAGCCAAAACTAATGTACCATTCTCGTGGGAAAAAAATATATTCCTCAACATGCCTCATCCAGACTCTTTAGAACTTGAATGAATACCGCGACATGACTTGTTTCCTTATTCCCTCCCTTTCCAATTCTATGGATTCTTTCATAAGACTGTGAAAGAAGGGAATTGTTTTATTCTGCAGAGAAAAGGCGACTACACCTTTCGGCATGATGCGCCTTACGCACTTTGTGATGCTCGGGCAATTTGTGGTGCACTTATGGACATCCGATGCGCTGGGGGAGTACTGTCACAGCTGGCTGGATGGGAGCGGCAACTACCACGAAGGCTTCCAGTGCCCAGAGGGCTTCGACGCGCGGGACGCGTCCGTGTGCTGCGGCTCCTGCCCGCTGCGCTACTGCTGCGCGGCCGCGCACGCTAGGCTGGACCAGGGCGGCTGCACCAACGACAGGAGGCTGGAGAGCCCGCAGCTAGCGGCGCGTAAGTGTCTCTCTGCAGGTAGCTCGCATTGATACGAGAGCACGCAACATTTAAGTAAGGAACGTGTGCAAAAAGAAACTTTCTCGTATTTAATTTTAAATGTACATTCTATTTCATTAATTTTGAAAGAGTTCTATCTATCTATCAATCTATCTTGCGGCAGTCGAATTAATAGGACAGTTGCTTCAATTAATATTTCATTCATATTCATAACTTCAAACTGCGGCGTCAGGCGAGTTAATAAACGCATTTTTGTGAATTAGGTAATTCAGTAATAATTAATAGCTGTAATAAGTTAATTTTAAACCTTAAGTGACCCACGATGCCGGAGTCATGGCCATTTTTATTCTCATGAAGATACTTTTCATTTTGTTAACTTCCAGAGAAACTGTCACGCAAACTCACTTCTTGGAGATTATGGCGTGACGTGAGTTAAGTCAGTGATTTTGAAGCCACATTGAAACCAAGAATTATTTCTGTTAATTCCTGTTATGGAAGCGAAAACAAACAAGTAACATTTTGTTCACATTCCAGTGTTATTTGTATCGTTTATGGGAAATAAAGGTGTAAATGGCTGGAAATGTTTCATTTTAAGAATGTAAATTGTAATTTTAAATCTCAATATGAGCACTAAACAGATAACGAAAATAAGTATTTCAGTTTCTCATATGCGACTGTTTATAAATTCCTGCCAAAATAAACGCCATCGGGTTCTCTATATATACGCAGAAACGTCTCTGTTACGTTCTTTATTTACTTTAGCTGTTACTTTATTTTATTTATTTATATAACAGTTCATCCTTCTTAAACATATACCTTTGTTCCTAAATGTGGTTAATTTTACACAAGTAGAGTAATTTGCATTATCATTCAGAGAAAATCTACTGACTGTGCAGTAAATGTGCCATTGTTAAATTAATGTGTGCCACGCATATGGGCTGGCAATCTGGGAAGAGGTGGAGTCAGAGTAATGTAACAGTCAAGAGTCAATAAAATTTAACACTGCAAAAACAACACTCACTAAATAAATTGTTACATTTAACACTGATTGTTAAAGATCAAATTTAGATCAAATTACTGATCAAATTTTGACAGAAATTGTGCCAAAATTGAAACATTGCCACACAGTGGTGACAAAGAGATGCGCAGCCACAGGCGCATCTGATGAACATTAAGACAAGTCAAACAGTTGGGCTTTTAATAAGGATTATTTGGAGAGGTGGGGAGGGTGTGTGTGTGTTTGTGAGGGGGGGGGGGGGTAGAGATTGTAGAGTTTGGGGGATGTGGGAGGAGTAGGGATTAGATGGGGGGAGGGGTGATGGGCCCATCCAGGGAAGACAGCATCCCGTTCTAATGGACTTTCATCTCATTGTTTGTGCTGCAGAGCCTATCTACATGCCCTTTCTGGTGGTGGGCTCCATGTTTGTGGCTTTCGTGGTGTTGGGCTCCCTGGTGGCCGTCTACTGCTGCACCTGCCTGCGGCCCAAGCAGCCAGCCCAGGTGTCCACCTGCTACCCCCTAGCCGGTTGCCAGGCGGAGACCATTCCCATGATCCTCACTGTGACCTCCCCCGGCCCACGGTCCCCCTCACGTCAGTCCAGCACCATCACCACCGGCTCTAGCTCCACCGGAGGTGGAAGCTCCGGTCATACAGTTACACCTACATCCAACCTGCTGCCTCCCCCCGCCTACAGCTTCCCGTCCTGCAGCCAGGATGGCCAGACGAGACCTGCCTTACAAGTCCAACAGCCTCTACACCACCCCAGTCGGCTTCTCTCCCAGTCCTGTTTCTCACTCCCCCCACCTCCTGGCCCCCACTCTGGGGAAAGGTCCTTTGCAGACTTCAGCCAAATGAAGCCTTGAATTCAAGGCTCCCATCTACACTGAAGAATTGTACACCCCTTTGAAAATGGAAAGGCCACATGTACTGGTTTATGGGTGCAGAGAGAAGTCAGTTCTGTACTTACTCTGCATCTGTGTTGTTAGAAGGACATAGTGATACAGACAGAGACACTGCAGTAGGGAGAGAGACTATCTAGAAAAAAAGAAATATCTGTTTGGAGGACATAGGAGAAGCCTGCAGTGTTGGCTGCCAAGAGGATGCTGGGATAGCAGAATTGTGTAGCTAGTAAAATGGGACAGCTGCATTTTACCAGCAGGAGTCTCTATTATTTTTTAAGAAACGGATGCACTTTTTAAAAGGTTCTTCTTAACAGGGTTCTTAGCTTATTCTCCACCGATTCCACTGCAGTGATTCCGAACCGCTTTAAAACGTGCAGGTGCTTATGTGTCAGATCTGAAGAGGGAAACACTACAACTGATATTCAGTCGAAAGCTTTTATAAAGGGAAAGACTTTGAATCTTACTTTGGTCTGTTTGGCAGACTTGGTATTTTTACAATGCACAAATGGATCATTAGCCATTTAGTTCAAAAGGGAAGAGTCATCTGATCGATCAAACCAGAAAACACTATTGGTAATTAATTTAATAATATTGTCATTTGTGAATGAACTTTATACAAATGTTTAACCTTTAATGACTGAACTTGCTCCCTGTAACTTCTTCAGTTCAATCAGTTTCAACATTTTGGAGACTTAAATCAATGCAAATGTACAAATTTCAGAATGTTTTCATTTGAGTGGCACTGCAAGAATTAGGCATTTTATATTTGTGAAATCTCTTGCATTATCCATTGTGTGTATAGTAACAGACTTGGAGAATACAGAAAAATTAAACAGTAAATAACATGTTGCACCTTTACTGTTTTGAATAAATATGTCCCAGGTCAGAATAGTGGGTGAAATCAAAATAACACCTTTGTGTCCCAAATTCTAGTAGGATCCCAAAATGTATGTGCATTTCCTGTTTAGGTTAGGTGGGATTTGTAATATTTAGCAGTAATATTCAGGATTAATTTAGCGTGACAGAATTATAATCATTTTTAAAATTAGCAAACGCTTTCTATGTGTTTTGACAAATGAAGACAGAGGCACACAGAAGATTCAAACAGTTTCTGATTTTGTTAATTTTATTTCCATTGTCCTTCATGGCAGTAAAAGACAACATTTAAAAGTTGCAGCTGTTAACATGCAGTAGAATCACAACGTAAGTAAAATAATTAAGTCAGGACTAATAAAGACAAAGGGAAAAAAAAAAAACACAAACACATAACTGAAAAGGTGCATTTCAAGCGTTAAATTCCTGAAATAGAAACAAAGTACCATTAACACTGAACTGAACAACACTTTCCATTCATGCAGCCATTGATTCCATAGACGGAACATTCTGGAAAGTGGACGTCGACCCCCCCCCCCCAATATTGCAGTCCACAAGCCGAGTTCATGCTTCTCCTTCATACTGGAGGAACAAGATTCAAAAAAAGGGCTTGGAATTTGGACAGCAGGTGTGAACAAGGACACGGAGGGAAAGACAAATCGATCTGTGTCATCGGCAAATTGAGCAATACCTTAATGCCCAGTCTGGAAAATCACACAGGAGATTCTACCAGATACACGGTACACTGTCTGGGAGGAAGTGGGCATGAATCCTGCTAACAGACCGGCCCCCCTATAGAAAAACTGTCAAAAGTTAAAACATGCTATTGGCCACTACATAGAACCACTTTATTACAGTCAACCAGCAAATACAAGCCAAGAGGAAGGCAGAGTATACAGCTGAGCTCCGAATCTGACCGACAGGTGTCCAGTGGCAGCCTGGTGAGTCAAAACTCAACAGAGCAGGGGCCGTACCAAAGGCCATGCAGGTGGCGGGGGGGGGGGGGGGTCGTGTCGACAACTGGGGTCATGCAGACAGGCGAAGCAGCACACAGTCTCTTGTGTTCACACGTAGCTTCATGCTGCACATCGGCAACGCACCTTAAATGGCACTCGCGCAACCAGCGCTCACAATAAACAGAACGGGCTAGACGCAGTGGCCCCCCCTGCAGGAACACACACACACTCATGCGCACGCACGCACACACACACGCACACACACACACACACACACACACACACGCAAGTACAATGACTATTCTCCCATAGGGAGAGAAGTACAACCGACAACCTCACAAACAAAACTAGAACTGAAGCAGCAAGAGCATTAATAATAATAATTATTACTAATAATAATAATAAAATTAAAAGTAGTAACTCAAAAACAACAACAATACAAGAACGACACGCTATAATTTCCACAATGTTTTCAAAGCATGTTAAAATTAGGCCTGGACTGGAAAAAATATATAAACATGCATGTGTGATGTATTTTTTTTATAATATAAAAATATGGATACACAAAAGAACTAGAGACAAGTACACAGGTATTTCCACTCTTCCCTCTCCTAAGCTTAATGGCACTTCTGTTTCAAGGGATAAACTCTGTGTGAAGAGCGAACACGACAAGGCAGATGCAAAACTCAGGCAAGATCTCTCTCCCACCCACAATCCAATGCACCACCTTTGAATTCTTTTGCACCCCCCCAACCCCCACACTTTACAGCCGACATCTCCAACGTTCTTTGGGGTGTCGATCATGGTTGGGTAAATGGGAGATACAGCTTATCACCTGGAATGCGCTGATCCACAAGTGTAGTGACAATGACCTTTAAAATGAAATATGTGTGACTACCTAAGTGTGTATAAACAGGCCTAACAGCAACCAGTTTCCTAAATTAAAAATGACCACAAGATGAAGGCTTTTATGTATATATAATGCGGCCTTGGCATGACACCATAGCTGTTACTGATCCTGCGATTTCAGACACAAGCAGACTGGCATGCCCTCAACTACAAACACAACCTGCAAAATGCTCCCTGGTCGGAGCGTAAGAAAATGCCAGCCTGGACAAGGGGGACGTCTCGAGATCTCATCCGCAGATTGGAGCACGATCGCATCGGTAACTCTTTGGCAACAAACACTGAGGTGCTCTCCACTCACGACTGCCAGTTTGCGCCGGGCGGTCGCCGTCGCTCGCCGGAAAGGGACGTGGATTTCTTGCGCCTGTGGTGCAAACTTTACGTGCCGATGCCTAATGAGGAACCTCAGTCACAGACGCTCGTGGAAATACGGAGCTATAATCATGGACTCGCTCTTACAACACCGTGAATTAAGACAAGCTGTTTGGCTCCATTCAGCAAACACCAACCCCCCCCCCCCCCAAAGACCCTTCACCCCTCCTCCCAACCAGAGCCAACAGCTCGAAATAAAACATCTTCCCTCCTCTGTCTGCCCCGTAGAGAGAAATTCATACCACAGGCTACTAAACATGAAAGCAGTGCTTGCGTCTGCTTGAAACACGCCAAAAACACATGAACGCTGAAGTCTTTGTAACTCGATTTCCTTCCCTGCTTTATAAATCCGTCTCCCGTCTTCTCTCCCGCTAAAAATGTTGAGGGGAGTCGCTCCTGGCCTTTGCCCCGCCAGTCTTATCAGTCCGCTCTCCCACGCCACGCGACGTCATCGCTGTGGCTCAGGGGAAGGGTGGGACTAGGCGCTCAGGTGGGGGTACGGGGCCGGGCCTCACCACTCGTCCTGCCTCTGCTTGGTGGTGTCATATGCCCGGATGACCTCTGACTGGGAGACCACGCCGTTTTCATCTTGGGAGAAGGCGTAGCCATCTGTGGCGGGGATATAACAGGGGAGTTAGCGGACATGATGGGAAGGACACTCCTGAAGCTCACGCCATGTTGACACCCCCTTGAAGAGCTACGAAAACGCACAATTCAACAACTGGGTCTCTGCGCAAAAAAAAGGCCTGTCACTGTAAAGTGATGCAGTAATTCCATCAATAAACCCAACAGGCATACGAAATGAGGACTGTTGGTATATTTCATGCTCATATACTGACTGTAATTGCCATTCGTATTTCATATATGCTACAGTTCAAGAGTATTATTCTATTATCTGTAGGATTTTTCAGGTTTTGCTTGTTTTTCCCCCATTATTGTAAATTACCGCTAAGGTCTTGGTGGCCATTTCCCCGTTTCAATGCATCATGATAAATATCATATCTGACTGATTGGTTGGTTGACTGATCATAGCTTTAATTACAGCTGACATATCAGTTTTCAAATATCATAATGGTTATTTTATTCTCAGCATCGGAATGCAGGACCTCACACAAAACATGCCATCTGATCCAGCTGAATCCAAGCTGGTCCGTACACTTAAATGCCCAGCTCCCAAATTTCCGAGTTTATCCCAAGGTTTTTGACGAGATGGAAACGTGGGCAATGGCCACAAAGCAAGTGCACTGCAAACACACAAAAAAGAACCTTTGGGGAGAAAACACATAGATGACTCCTTTACTGATAAAGGAAAGAGACCTGCACATGACCCAGAAACAGCACGGTGGCCACGGAACACTGGGGACACTGACATGAAAACAGACATACTGCGTTAAAGCCAAGTTTTGCCATCATTTTGCTAATACTGTTGGACAAATGCCAAATCGCTTTCTGATCGAATCAGCTGGATTTTTAACAAAATGAACATACTTTTTCCTTTCAGCTCTTTCCGTGGTCATCCACTGGGATTCTGGATCTGGAGGCGATGGCCTCTCTTTCGCACCCAACACTCCTGTACCACCCCCTGACTCCCAACTCACCTTCACATGTCGAGTGACTTCGCGTGTGAGGGCGGCTATTGGGGGAAGTGCATTATGGGAATGACTTTTAACAGGCTGGTATGAGGCGTGGGACATCCTAACACATACACACAGGGGAAGTGGCAGTGCACCTTTGTGTGCCTCTATTTGGGGCTGGTTTGGGAAATAATCAGTAAATCAGCTATTGAGTAAAATATCAAACAAAAGGCAAAAGTCTCTATACTGGCAGTCTGATCAACTGCTGAAGCATAATGTGTATGGATTGAATGTCTACTTCTGGATCTACCTTGAGCTAAAATTGGTACAACCCTATGTGTCCTCAAAGTACCATGGAGGTGGAAGAATACCTGAGCCAGCCAGGTCATGTGTGCATGAGTGTGTGTGCGCATGTGTGTGGGCTTGCATAGATCACATTTGAGGACCAAAATGTCCCCAAACTGTGGTAAAACCTGAAATTTCCCTACTTTTGGGGACATCTTTTCAGGTCCCCATTTTGATAACCTCAATTTTATAAAAATCTGTGTGTGTGTGTGTGTATGTGGCATCAAGAGGGTTAGTTTTGTATTGTTTCACCATCAGGTCCTATTAGTGATATAGTCAAGGGGTCAATTTCGAGGCATGTCTGGAGATTCCAAAGCCAAAAAGTGAAGAAATTTTCGTTTGTAGATTTGTGTGTGTGTGTTTATTTGTGCACACGGCGTATGAGTGTGTCGGAATGTGTGAACTTACGGAGCAGATTCTGCTGCATGGACTCTGAGCTGTACATGGTGACCGTGTTCTTCTTAAAGACGTTCTTCAGAAGCTGGGCCCTCTCCGTCAAGCTGAAAGTGGACATGCACATACAGAAAGGTGATCTCACCTGCCAATCAAACCTGGCCTTCACTCAGAATAGGTTCGGAAATAACCAATCATGAGAATCCATCACTGATCCCGTCTCCAGCTTCAGCCTTCTTGTACTATGAACACTGGCTGCTGTCTTTTAAATCTTTTTAAAGCACTATACTCTAAAAAAGCCAGCAAAATATCAAAATAAACAAAAGCATCCTGAATACTCTTTCAGATCTCGGCCATTGCATGCTGCTGTGGAAATGTGCTGGGTGCCTGACTTTTTACAATGCAGTAGCCTCTGATAGCTGGTTAAAATGGGCATGCTGCTGATTATCAAAGCAAACAATCCCTTACAGGCTGATGCTGTTCATACCTGTAGCATGCCTTAGAAAGAATTAGGCTACAACACAACATTTTTAGCATATGCGGCATAAATGACCCCATAAATCTACACCTTGACCTATAACTGGCTGTGGATGGTAAGCACGACTATACAGAAACCAAACAAATAGCCTCACTCAACACTGTGTACAACAAGAATCCCCTAGCAGGGCTTTGGCAGCGAGCCTGCATGACATTTTAATTTGTGTTGATGATAACAAATAGCTCACACCTCCAATGGCAGCCCGCGCATTTGTATCCATGTCCAAACACAAGGCTCTAAGGGGTAAGATGTTAACATTACTGGTATTCCACCAAGGGGAAAAAACTGGGGCAATATTAACATGCCAGTCAAGAACTGAAACGACAGAACGTTAAGCACATGAAGTAAAGAAATGGATCTGGTTCATCAAGTGACAATAGCCATGAAAAATTTCTTTCTATATCATACTCATATTGTAACCAGATGAACCTAATTAAACCATGTGCTAATAGTACTGTGCGTGGTGTAGAGGTTTGTGTTTGCATCTTGTACTGAGCTGATTAAGTGCCATTGAATTGAACATTTTCCTCTTATTGGAATAAGAGGAAAATGGTCAATTCAATAACACTTAATCAGTTGTAGGGACATTTATGAAAGAAAAGGGGCCGGATGAATTGTTAGAATCTATAAAATGAGGTACTGTGTGGATATGTGCCCAGAAGCTTTTTTTAACTATCATCTGGTGCCATGAGCCCTGACAGGTTTTCACTATAAGACTTTCACACTTAACCTTTGTGGTTACTCTGGGCATCACCATAAGGGAAACCAGGTGAAAGTGATTATTCGGAAGAATGTACAAATAATTTCTCACAACCAAACAAGAACTTAGAGAAGCAAATAAACCAGGGGGAGAGAATCAGAAAAGTCAGCAGTCTTAAGAGACTGCGCTTGAAGAAATGTGACAACAACAACATACACAGGTTTATGTGTTTCCGCACGTCGAACACGGGGTCAGGGCGGCCATTAATCTTTAAGGCTAAATTACACGGCATGTCCATTAATCATGATGTTGACCTCATAGTGGAGAGGAACTGGTCTCACAACTGTATTAAAGGCTATACAACTTCTGCCAAAACCAACAGGCTGCCATTCGTCATGCAATTATCCTCATGCCAATGACAGCCAGAGGAAGTCCGGGTTCCACCCCCAAGCTTCACAAAACTGGTCAAGCGTGAAAAGGGTGTTTGGATGGGATCCCTGCAACAGAACCCTCCAGACCACAATCACAATTTATGCTGGATTACATCTACAGTACATGCACTTATTTAGCTGATGGTTTGGTCCAAAAACAGCGTACAAGCAAGGGTGAGAGGTTTCGGAAGCAATTGGGGTTAAGGGCCTAACAAGGAGATCACTCTGACAGCCAAAGGATTTGAACCAGCAACCTTTTGATTATTTGCACACAGTCCTAACCCTCAGAGCTACACACTATGCCATTAAAAAAAATCAAACATTGAGAAACTCGTGGACAGTAGCTGACACATGTCACATCTGTAATTACCTGGTGCACCTACAAGTGAATCTTAACCAAGATTTTCCAATCAAACCCCGTAAAAGTACCCTCTGAATCCTTGATGTCGCCCTACAGGATCCCCCCTATTTTGTTTGATGATGGTGTCTTATAACATTGCATAACCTCAATGGTTCTTAAAAGGCTAGTTTATGTGCCAGAAAAAGAGATAAAGATTAATAAAAGCACAAACGACAGGGAGAAGAGTTCCAGCATGACTAATGAGGTTATCGTGATTTCTTGTAAGATATTTAGAAAATGTTTAAATGTATATGCGAAAATAAAAGCAGAAAGAGTGGAAACGGGAATCAAGAAGTATACCTCTTCCCATGAACAACAGCGCCAGGATCTTCACACTTAGCCTCCAGCTCTTGAACTTCATCAACCAAGGTCTTGAAGCAGGACTTTTTGAACCTGAGGCACATCAGAAGATATTGCAATTGCAGAACAATATACAGTATCAAGACAATATTCCAATGCAGACTGCAGTCCAGGTGCAGTGACAAAACGAGGACAGTAGCACTGTGCCACGAGGTTGGTACTCGAGCAATTAGACATTAATACCAGGGATGGGACTCACACTTTGTAGGCCATGTCAAAGACGAGTGAGGTAACAGGAATGAAGAGAAGGCCCGTCCAGAACATCCCTGAACTGAACATCATATGTGCCTGCAAGGTAAGGAAACATATTTCAGTGCAACTGGGAGGGACAGGAAGCTCAGACACTGAGTCATCACATTACCTGACAATACCAGGCCAAAAGGCCAACAGGAGCAGCCATAGGGTGAGCAAACTCCCAAATGAGATGTGTCCATGAAGATACAAAGACATGACATGGAGAAAACTGTTCACTGGCACAATGTGTGTCATCTGAGAGATGGTGCTGTTTCTCCATGCAGCTTGAGGAGATGCTTTTCATTCCAGCTGGGATTTAGTGGCTGAGCAAATTGAACAGTTAAGTCTTCATGTTACGGTTAATGATCTATAAAAACTATAATTTATGACATCACTTTCGACCAAATTCACACACCTCTCAGACAAGAGAAGGGAAGCTTGGAACCAGAGAACGGGGTCAGCTAATACCCCTGGCATAGCTGGAGTTAAGGTCTTTGCTAGGGGCCCAACAATTACATGATTACTCGGCTAGCCATAGTATTTGAAGATTTGCCCTTCTAGACACAGACCCCTAAATGGGTGGGCTACATACCATTCATACCTTTAAGGAGTACCTTCAAGCAGTATGGTACTTTGAATGAATACCTTTAAGGAGTAAAGTTACTCCCAGTGATTCCATAAGAAATTTGTACCCACTGTGCCTATAATGATTCATAAATAAATTAACTGAGGAAACAGGGTATTGTAAAAACCATCCTACAGGCACTGCTGTTTTAAGTGGCATCCACATACACAAACATGCACTTATCTCTGCTGCAATTTTTCATGAGAAAAAGAAGACTTCACCCATTTCCAGACTAAATGTATCCGTTTTCGAAACACACTGCTTTTCCCAGAATGAACCCTGCTGTTAACTGCGAGCTGAGGAATGTGGAGCAAGCCAAGTAGGTAAGGTCATCTCTGTGATGTCTGAGAGGAAAAGCCGCCTCTGACGTGACTGACCTGGTGCAGCTGACCTCTCCCTGTGTGTTTGCTTTGGCCAGCACAACCTCAAAAGACGAGAAAACTAGCTACATCCTGTGCTGCAAATTACTGAGCCAGCCTACACTACTCATTCACATATACTGAACCTGAGCGACTAGGGCCTGTCATGATGAAGGAGGGTGGGAGTTCTCCAGGACTCCTCTAAACTACTCCCCCCATCACTCCCCAAGTTGTATGCGAATGGACCAGTGATGCCAGCATCAAAGGGTCAGGAGTTCGATAATCTACCCATAAATAAACTCATGAGCCGACAGGTAGCTAAGGGTGGACTTTAAAGCCTGATGAACCTCAGATGGCCATCATCACAGTTAGACAAACAACCAGGTAGACAGAGCATCAGGTTGGGAACAGCAAATTTCCAAATAAAGACTTAAACCAACAAAAATAACGATACAATTCCAGGCAGATACAATTCCAACCCAAATCCAAACATATGGCATAAAGGGCCATACTGCAGAAAGAGTTCTCTTACATTTGTCCTCGAATTACTTCCTCTTAAAGTGTGTTTTAAAAAATTGTGGAAAAACGCTGAACTACTGATTAAAGAAAAAATTCTAAGAAAAATAATCCTTCGGTTACAAATCCAGCACAGTTCACCTGTGGCCCAAAGAGAGAACCTTTTAAGAGAAGAACATACACACATGAATATTGTGTGTGTGTGTGTGTGTGTTTGTACTGGCTTTGCTACACTTGTGAGGACCAAAGGACTTCACAAGGTAGCAAATCCTGACATAACACACCTTGTCATGACCGAAAAGGCGGACCTCACAAGACAAAATTTCATTTTATAAAAATCTCTGAATGCAATGATGGTAGAACAATACAATCATGCAATGTGTGTGTGTATTTGGAACCAAGCAATTAGTCCATATTCTATCTTGGCAACAGTTTTGTCCAGTGCAGATATTGTTACAATAAGATAAGATAGGATAGATCTTTATTGTCACTATTACAGAGACAGTGAAAAACAGTTTATCACCTCTCTGTTGAGCAGTATTTTTAAGTTAAGACAATGAATAAGAACAGCACACAAAAAGAAAAAAGAAACAGCTGAGTACAATGTGTACAAAATGAGGTAGTGTGTGCTTAATGATCTGCCCTAAGCATAGTAATGCATAGAAGACAGTCATTCAGGGGGGGTGGATTGTTTCACAGAAACAGTCATTCAGGGGGTGGGCACATCTGACTGCTTCTGGGTAAAAGCATTTGTTCAGTCACTTGGTTCTTGCTCTGATTGACCTGTAGCGTCTGCCAGAGGGGAGGGGGGAGAAAAGGTAGTGTCCAGGGTGTGAGGAGTCTTTGATGATGTCACTGGCTCTCTGGTGAAGTCCAAGTACCTGCTCTGCCACCCTTACCACCCGCCGCAGGTTCTTCCTGTCATCCTCAGTGCAGCTATTGAACCACACTGTGCAGCAGTAGGTGATGAGGTCTCAATGGTAGAGCAGTAAAAGTTGGCCAGCAGCTGTTTGGGGAGGTGGGCCTGACGCATCTTCCTGAGGAAGTACATTCTTTGTTGTGCCTTCCCTACCTGGTGAGAGATGTTTGTGGACCAGGTGAGGTCGGCGGAGATGTGGACCCCTACAAGCTCTCCACCCTCTCCATCTCTTCTCTGTCAATATAGAGGGCAGAGTGCTCAGCCCGCTTGGCTCTCCTGAAGTCCACTACCATCTCCTTAGTCTTGGATGTATTCAGTTCCAGGTTATTGCTGTCACACCGTTGCCTCAGCTGCTGAACCTCCTCCCTGTAGGCCGATTCGTCGTTGTTGTCAGTCAGTCCTACAATGGTGGTGTCATCGGTCGTGTTGGTGGTGTGAATGGGAGAACAGTCAAAAGTAAAAAGGGAACAGAGGAGGGGACTAAGGACACACCCCTGTGGCGTGCCTGTGTTCAGGATGAGAGTGGAGGAGATGTGGTCTCCCACCCTGACGTTCTGGGGTCTGTTGCTGAGGAAGTCCCATTATCCAGGTGCAGTGAACTGCTGAGGCCCAGGTTGCTCAGCTTTTGAACTAGTCTGTGGGGTCATAGTGTATTAAAGGCGGAGCTGAAGTCGACACACAGCATCCATAGGTGTTGCTGTTGTCCAGATGTTTGAGGGCTGTGTGGAGAGCCGTTATTATGGCATCCTCTGTCTACCTGATTGCCTGGTATGCAAACTGATGGGTCGGTGTAAGGTGCAATAGCGGGTTACAGATTAAAGAAGGTTGTGAAAACCTACGCTAACTGGTCTGCACACATCTACAGTACTCTCCCCGCAACTCCATCTGGATGAGCTGCTTTCCTCACGTTGACTCTGTGCAAGGTGGTTCTGACCTGATGTTGCTGCAGCTGGATGGGGATGTCAACCCTTTTTGGGAGAGCAGGATGAGTGTGGACCATTCTATTGTGTTGATCGAAGCGGGCGAAGAACTGATTTAGGGTGTCAGGTAGGGTGCTGTCCGAGGAGTCTGCTGGTGTGCGGGTGTCTTTGTAGCCAGTAAGTTAATTGATCCCCTGCCACATATACCTGGAGTTGTTGCTATTGAAGTGTTCCTCAATGCGCCGTTTGTGTCTGCGCTTGGCCTTTTTGATGCCTTTCAGCAGGGACTGGCGTGACAGTGAGGTGCTCTGTCACACCCATTCTCACAGACATTTGACATTGTCAATACAGTCAAAGGCTTCACTGTATGATCTATAGCATAATATTAATGGCATGTGTATTGGGGGATTGTAAACAAATGTCTTCCAAACTGTAGCCCAGTGAATTGTTTTCCAAATTTGTTGGCATAAATTCATCAAAACGTTGATTCTTCTTCAATTGCCTACAATATTTTTAGGGGAATCTCATCTATACCCATAACCTTCTTTTGCATAATGTTCTTATTCAGGGTGAATATGATCTCCATTTCTATCACCAAAGGTCCTTCCACGCATCTGTCCTCATAAATCGTCTTCTCATTAGTTACAATCTTCTGTTTTTCCATGACTTTGAAGATGTCATCTTAATATGGAGCCTTGCCTGGCTGATAGCTTCCCTTTTAAATTATGGCTTTTGTTCTCCATTTCTACTGTGCCACCGGTCCTCCACTTCTTTGACATTTTGACCAATCTTTTTCGACATCCCTACCGGATTATTTCTTTGAAGTTGGAGCACAAATTCATGAGGGTCAGATGGCTTTTTTGTTCCTTTCCAGTTTAACTTGGATCTTGCATATAACTAGTCCATGATCTATTCCAGAACCAAAATACGATCACTACAATGTTCCATCCATCACCTGATCGTTTACTCTGGGACACAACTAGGCACGTCTGTAGAAAGGTTCAACAGGAAGCTCCTTCACCCTGGGTCTCAAATGCTTTCTACACTGACGGTGAGAACGCTCATATATTAAAATGTGATGGTGACTCTGAGATACAGATCACACCGAGCTAAATGCAGTGGTTTATAGTTTAATGAGATACAGCTGGACCAGCAGTAGTTATAAAGCCAGGAATCTGGGCGATTACTCATCATCCTACATCACTATCTCATGGCCAGAAGTACAGCGCCTAGAATAACGGGCTCCCTCTCTGCCCATGTGCCCATGGTTACATGACCTAGGGATCGCAAAGCTACATTTGCTGCCTTTCCTCTGGAGGCCATACTGACTGAGTTTGATTTACAGCTGTGTTTTAACAACAGTGGCAAACTGAGGCATTTTATACCCAGCCCCGAGGGGGCTTCAATATATGAAACGGCATGGATTTCCTTATGATCCCCCAGCATAATTTCTTGCAGGTGTGCCGTAGGTCCCAAGGGTTTATCTACATGGGCATAGATGGAGATCTCACCGCCAGCTGGAGACAGCCTATGCACGTAACCATCCTTGGTTTAATTTTTAACAGCCACGCCAGTTAGGAACTGTCCTGGAGGATTTTACAGGTGAACACCTGACTTAAAACAGACGTGCGTATTATTGTCTGCTATAGGAAGACTGCAGAATCCGGATTTCAGCTTGTACAGTATGTTGGTACGGTAAAATTTCTTGTAAGGTAGCTAGTTCAGGTCAGATGAGTCTTGGGTGGTAAAGCTTAACACTACCAATGACAAAACAAAGGCATCAATCCAGGATAAAACAAAATGTTAAGAAAAAACCTGAATACCTTTGTTTCATTCTCTTTGACAGGATCGACAGTACCCTACGGTGCCTCATTACTCAAAGGGAACACTGTAATTCCTCTAATAGCAGCCTTGTAATACCCTCATTCAGTCAGATAATCTTTCCTCTACATGCTCACAAAAGTTCATGGGCTTTTGGTAGGAGGTATTTGGTTTTGACATTCCCATAGTGAAGGTTTTCCCAAGCTCCACATTTACACAAAGCAGGATGCAAGCGTCATATTAGAAATGGTTGTCTCAAAAAATCTTAACGAATAACATGTTCTTTCACCTTTCTGAAAGGCTTTATGTATAAAAAACAACAAAAAACTAAGTTGCTAGTCTCCAAATACCCAGGGCAAAATAGAGTTGGTACTATTTTAGCACACAACTATTTTAACACATAACACTTAAACATTTATTAATCCAGAGAGACCTTTTACTGGGCTTGTGTTTCCGTGGGTAGTGGAATGTGCCTGTATTGCATACAGAGAGATTGTGTTTAAAATGTAGTCCTCAAGCAGAAACTGGGCTAAACACTTCACTTTCTCTCTAATATTACTAAAATAATCCTCTAAAAGTCTGGTATAATCAGCCAGGTGACATAATGGTTAGATACTAGATACAAAAGAGTGTAATTTAAGTCTTAGAAACAGTATTTTTCATGAAGAAATACATCCAGTTGTTTAACTGGGTAAAAGAGAGAAAATGGTGAATCCATAATTGGCTTTGTTAACTGAGCAATAATCTGAGTGTGTGAAGTACCCAGATGCTTTGTTCACTGGACCTCATTGGCTAACCCCCTCTCACTGTCCTCCAGGCAGACCTGACCAGAGCAGGACAGAGCATTGAGCAGGATTTGGCAGGAGGCAGTATAATATGCAGCGAGTACTTCCCCAGTGTGTCCCTAGTTCCCAGGACCATTAGCCAGAAATCCCCCAGCTGTCACGCTTATGACCTCTCCTACCTCTCCAGACATGTCCGGGGCCAGGGGTATCAGGGGCCACAGGGAGGAGTATATGCCGAAGAACACCACCCACAGTCCAATACTGCCCCAGATGGCAATGTGGCTGAACTGCAGGGGACAAGTCAACACAAATGTCCTTTAAAAAGCATAAAGAAAGTTTTAGAAGGCCAATAACATCAACGTGCCGTGTCTCGTATTATCAAGATATGAGTACAGTATCTGTATTACAGTCAAGCTTCAAAGAGAAGGCTGATCACCACAATTATTATTTCTTTTTTTGCGACGCTAAACCTGACAGGAGGGGAACATATGTACCATAGTCCACGATGAGGTCTCCAGTCCAGCTTTCAGACAAACGGTTATAACCACAAACTGGAGGAGAAACCATAAGATCAGCTGATGATTATAAGGTTCTGTTCGGCATAGGAGAAAAATACTCCGAGACATTACTCCACTGCAAACACAAAAAATTTTAAAGAAGTCATTTCTTAACCTAATACTCCGCTTCCTTCATGGATCAGACAACTGTCTGAAGACTCACCGTGTAAACCATGTTCCCTAGGAGAAGATAATCGGCTGTCCTTCCACTGCCAAACACTGTGTCTACCAAAGAAACAAAATATTAGCATTATAAGTCCATCCTTCCCTCTATCTTCTAACCGCCTATCCTGTCGTATCTCTTTCATTGCTAGTTGAACACTTGCCAGATAGCTGGTTGGCAGGAGAGAAAGGCACGTGTAAGGTGAAGGCTGAGCAAGTGCTAAAAGTAATCTGTGCATTTAAAAAACAAATCATGCACAAAAAAGGAAAAATAAATAAAAGAACAAAACAAAACAAACAAACAAAAAAAACTGACCCATACCCGACCCGAAACCTGATACTTTGTTAGGGCCCGTCGGGCCTGACTGGGGTCCCAGACCTCTAGCCTGCAGCCTATGCCCTGGATGGGATGCCAGTCAGTTGCAGGGTACACAGACAGACAGTCACACTCTGTGGCCAATTTAGAAATACCGGCTAACCTAACCGTTTGTCTATGGACTGTGGGCGGAGGGTGAAGTTTAATGTTTTAGAATACTTCACACTGGTAGAACGTTTTTACGTCTACATTCCTAACTAAATACAATAATAAAACACAAAACATGAATTAGTGATTAGTGACAAGTTTAATTTTTAATATTGTTTGATATTTCAATAAACGACTCATTTTTCCTTTCTCTAATGGTTTCCTTTTTAAAACAGTCGGGGTTTTGACAGCTGTACCCTAATTCTTTTCAGTTAGTGAGGGAAGACAGTTCAATTGTTTCAATTCCATATGTCTTGAAGCTCACACAAAACATCTGTCTAATGTGCTCACAATTTTAAAATGTCTGTTTAGTGCAATCAGTAGTGCAAGAGAGATACCTGGAGCTGTTCCCATTTAAACCATGAACAAGCACAACCAACATTATTAAAACCTTCTTCTCCATGGAGCCTTAAATTGCCTTACTGGTCTGCCAAAGACTGAGGTGGAAAACTTCAGTTTTAGGGTAAAAACACCAGCAGTCATGTTTCTGGAAACCCACTAACAACATACTTGCTTTATGTTGAAATGTAAAGTGCAGTTTACCGTATAGCTAAAATACATTTCTCGTGCTGCAGATTTTATACTGTTTGTCCAATGTTTTTCTAATGTTTAATATTGTTATCTATTTATTGGGTTTTCTCTTTGTTCCCATAATACCTCTATCGTAATGTATAAGAGGCATCCAAAAATGCAGCATAGCATGCCCAATATGGCTTTGTCATGTGGTCTCCAACCAATCTGAGGAAGTTTAAACCTCAGATTGAGGCTTCCCACAATTGCAAACAGCCCACCCTATTGGGGGTTGTTCTCTGCTCCCAGAACAAGCACATATTTTAATACCACACGAAATTCCCAGCCCAGGCCTGACATATCCCAGCCAGGTCAGGGAAACATGTACACACAAAGAGACACACGGACGTTGTTACCATGGCGGAACGCTTGCAGAGGAAACCAGAAGAGGATGACTGAGTGGAAGAGACCATTCAGACAGTGAGCCCAAAACACCTGGCAGGGTGAGAGAGAGAGACATTTACATTTTAGTTTATTGGACACTTTTATCCAAAATGGCATACAATTGAGAGAATTGGCAAGCAAGCAAGTTCCTGGAGCAATGGGGCTTAAGGGCCTTGCTCAAAGGCCCAAGAACGAAACCACTCTGCTGACCATGGGATTTGAACCAGCAACCATTTGGAGATAGACTCACCTCTAATGGCAGATGCCTTATACTATCTATACGTGTGTGCACGTTTTTGTGAGCACACCACACGTAGGTGCCTCAAATGTTTTTTTATGTGTCAGTTACTGGGATAATGTGCGTGGCTTGTTGGCATGGCAATTTATAGCTTGTTGTTTTGCTTCTGTAACAGTAGAAGGTCCTTACCCCTGAACTTACAGTGAATAATCATAAAAAACTAGACTATATCGACATTAAATGATTAACATAATAATATTTTAACATTAAAATAAGTAATACCACGGATTACACAGTTTAACGTTTATGGGCAGAAGTGGGGAGATTGCATAAGGCTTGGGAAATTCGCTGAACCTGTGTGCACTTTGGATGAGTTTCTCTATCAATAGTAAAATCCGAAAGCTTCTTAATCCCACATTTACATTATGAGAGATCCCAGCCAAAAACAGCAGATAAAGGTGGTGTAGCATAAAGAATGAACCTGTGAATTCCTTTTTTTCCCGCAGCTGCAAGGCACACTGTTCAGAAACACAAGACAGCTGCAAACATTTCTTATTAAAGAGCCTCTGTGAAGCCCAGCTGCAGCAATGTAAACAGATTAAAATAATACCATGTCCAGGAGAAAAATGCACAGAAAAGTAAATTACACACAATAAGAAATCCCCATCTGACCTCATAATGATATCATGAAGAAACCAGCGTACAGTGTTCAAGGGATTTATGTTCATTTGATTTCTGCATTTCTGCACATTTCTCGCAGATTAAAGTGATTAAGTGAAGAGTTGAAGGACATGCACTGGATAATCAGAAGGGGTTAATCCAGCAATGAACAGACGTGCTGGTGATTCTGGTTACAGATATGTGACTGGCTTTGTAGGGCAGGTGTAAGCATTACAGCCTTAAATCATAGGTTTTACCCAGGCTAAACGTTTGTTGATACTAAATTCTACACAGACAATACATACAGGGCTGCATTACAAATGCAACCTTCATTACGCACTGAATTAGACAAATGTGATAATGAATCAAACACCCGTCTATCCATTTTCTGAAATTGCTTGTCCTATTCAGGGTTGAGGCGGGGTCCGGATCCTATCCCAGAGGTAACGGGTGCAAGAGAGGATACAACACAGGATGGGGTGCCAACCCATCGCAGGGCACACTCACACACCAGTCAGTGACACTTCTACACCTATGGGCAATTTGACAACTCCAATTAGCCTCAGCATGTTTTCGGACTGGAGGGGGGAACCTGGAGCACAGGGTGGAAATCCCATGACGACATGGGGAGAACATGCAAACTCCACACTGATGGAATCCTGGCGTGGATATGAACCCTGGTTCCAGAGGTGTGAGGCAACAGTGCTAACAACCGTCCCTCCCGATAATGAAACAATAACAGCCAAATACTCCGCTTAGCCTCTAAAATATCCTGCTTGGACATTGTGATGGATTGAACGTTTCCCCCTCTTCCAGATACATCATATCTCCTCTTCCTGCTCTTGATGGAGGAAGTGAAGCACATAGGAAGCAAAGGTTTACCAGCAGAGGGACGGGCTTATTCCCACACTCCCGGCTTCCTGTCATCCCTGTGATTCGATGAGCTTCAGATCCACCTTTCCAAACTGGGGGCTGACAGATCCTAAGAAAAGCTGATGTTTCTAATGCTACTGCAAGTAATAAGCTGCTTCTCATAAGCGTAAGCCTCAAAAATAAACAAAAAAGGACTCAGATACTGCTGCCCAGCCCAAAATCAGGAGAGAAAAAAAATCCACTGGCAGGTGAGGGAGGTCCAAAAAGATCATCAAGCAGTTTAGCCCTTTATTGAAAGCAAATCCTCTTCACTTCTTAGCCACTGGCTCCTCATTCCCACCGCTGAAAAATGCTAATGATAAAAATAATGGGAAAAATTGTTCTTCGTTGCAGGCCGATTCACTGGATTAACAAGCATTTCTTCCCCTGCTGCTATTATTCTCCTCTGACTGAGACAGTGAACTGAGGAACAATTATAGCTGTATTGGCTTCCAGAGTGGATGTGAAAGAAAAAAAATCATTAGGTGATCCACTTTCCACAGGTCAGAGATGCTGGCCTTAGGTATTCTGTTAAACGCCAGTTTACAACTGTTACTCAGATGTCCCAAAGACAGACGTTCCAAAGAGCATCACGGGAAAAGCAGAACCCTTTCACAGGCCACTCTCAATGTTGCCAGAAGCCATAAGTCACACAGACGGCTGTCTGAACATGCAATGCAGAAGAATCTGAGTGACAAAGAGGACTAGAAGGCTTTGAAGATGAGGCATAAGCTACCAGAGGAAGCGACAGTTAAATCTATATTTCCCACAGAACTATTTGTAAACAACTTTGAGCTTTTGTCCATTTGTTCTACACCTAATCTTTATAGCATCTGAAAACCTAATTTGACCTGGCAGAATGCACTGTAGTACCAGAGTGGCCTTCCTCTACTTTTTGGTGCCTTAAAGCCCCTTGCTGAAGGCTGTGGTTAATTCCACGGGGGAAGGAAGACGAGACAGCCGAAATGTTGCCATATTGAGTTCTCATTTGGCGAATTGTGTTTTGGTTGTTGTGGTATTCCTTTATTTTTAACAGTCTGTGAGTGATATGGACTGGCTGTCCACAGGCAGACCTGTCTGCTCGGAGAGGACAGTGATCTCATCCACTGAAATAAGGAATCAGCAGAGAGTTTACCTTTTTAGTGGAGAAATATAAAAGATATCTTCATCATTTTAGATGTCATTACTTTGCTTGCTGTGATCAATACTGGATTAACTGGCTCGTGTGATTGTTTCTAAGTTTGCTGTGTATGCAGTCATTCTGGTAAACCATCAACTGGAGTGATATGTACTAAGACAGAGACATGGGGAGATGTGGTAGAAAAGCATAAATGCAACAGGTTGCGGTTCTCTGTGGATATCTACACAGGCTTTACAGGAGTTTGAACATCTAGCTCAGAAGAACAGAGGACAGTTCACCAGGAATCCTTGGTCAGCTGGCTGGTTATTAAATGAGCGTCAACTGGAGTTACCTTGGTGTTGAAGCCCATGGCATTCTGGGAGCTCTTGTAGAGCTCGGGGTACTTCAGCATGTTCTCCTTCTGGCAGCAGCGCTCAAATATGCCCAAAGTCAGTGGGGGAAGGGCGGTGAAGAGCTGTCCAGAAAAACAGATGGATCAGAGGTCTCGCAATGCCACCATTAACCCCACCCTGACAACATGGGCTGCTGTTATCTTCCATTTATCCAACATGTCCTTAGCCTGCTGCATGGAATAGGTTAAATAGATGCTGAATTCTCCTTAGAACATTTGAGGTTATGAGAAATATTATAATACATTGCCTAGGTGTATCAGTTTTACAGTGGTGGTAATAAGTACTAAAATTGTGTTTCATCACCTGTTTCCAGCAACATCTGGGGATATAGCTCAATGGTAGAGCATATGCTTTGCAAGTACTCTCGACATTAAAATTTTCAGGTGGTGTGTGTGGCTCTACAGATTAGAAATCTATGTCTCTATCCAGAAGGTTGCTGGTTCCAATTCCTAGGCTGGAACAGTAATCAGATCATCACTGGACCCTTAAGCAAGACCCTTAACACCAACTGGGGGGGTATTCCATGAAGCAGGATTTCTCAGTTAACTGGGTCCCCTTAAGATATAAGTCGTGACTGTCTATTAGGAATGCTCCTTACCTAAACTCTTATTGGAATGACTTCTAGCTTAAGTTAACCCAGCTAACTGAGAAATCTTTTGTGGAACATCCCCCTGTTCCAAGGATGCCAGATAAATGGGTCACCCTTCGCTGAAGGGACGTATGATGACTAAATATTATTGTTTGCATTACAATAAATGAAGTCTTCTTAGCAGAAAACACGTCAGATTTTGTGAGCTCTTCAAATTCAGTGTTGCTCAGGAGGTACTAAAGCATGACATGTGGTAATGATGACTAGTAATTATTTACCAAGTTAAAATAATGTCATTAAGCAAAGTTACCAAGGCGACATGTCAGTCCGCTGCTGTGTGAGCACTCACCACATTGTAGAGGCCGATGCACCAACGCTCGAACAGGATCTGACCCGAGAAGCCGTTGACGAAGGCGAACCAGATCTGTATGAGAGAGAGCGATTCACACGTGAGCAGGGAGCCACAATCGTGCAGGGAGCCACAGCAATCAGTGCTATCATGCAGTGGCGGCTGTTCTCCATCACCGACGGCTTATGGGGGGGTGACTCTTGGGCGATAATAATCAAGCGGATTAGCACCCAGACCTTCTCTCAGTCACCATTAGCTCATCCTCCCGAGGCACGTGGCTGCTCATAGCAAACTGCCATGCCTTCTCTTTTAAACACAACACATGCGTCAAGAGGGTGCGGTGATGCAACCAGCACAATGCACAGAAACATTTCAATCCCCGTTAACGTGGGGGGGGTGGGGACAGACTTTGGACTCATGAACTTCAGAAAGCACCACATCGCACCACAAATGTTACTCAGAATGACATTCAAACAAAAACATCCAACTGAAGCTAAAAGGAGCTGATGATTTGCAGATCAACCCAGTGCTCTGTAAAACAAGGAATACACTAAGTCTGTGGTGTAACTGGCGCCGAGTCTGAGCGGATTGGACAGGATAGCGTTACACGATGACACGGAAAATACAGTTTTAGAAGACTTCTGATCCATGCTGTAACATCGTCTATGAGTCTATTCGCGGATTAGAACACATGATTCATCAAAGAGCCTGTCTCACGCTAGACTTCCTTGGCTCGACTCTATGACTGTTCAAACGCACGCACTGAGAGCAATGAGGTATCGCACACCGCTTTGTGGAACGTCATGGATCAGAAAGTCTTGGATATGCCTTTGATGCTTTGATGACAGAAGAGCAAAAAGACCTGGCACATTTAAACCATATGCAATGCAATTCTCGTTAGCATGCTGTGCCAAAATTAATATTGCCTGTGTAGAGATGTATTCAGCCATTTTGTAAACATGACACAATTGTGTGTGTGGATGTCTATATGTAAGTCGGACAAAATGATAGTGAATGTGTGCGTAAGCTTGTAATTATGACATTGTGTGGAGCCCTCTCATCAGAATGTACATGCACCTTTAAATGATTTGTAATAGTAGGTTTAAAATCGTATAAGGTCAAAGGTGACCCAAGCATGACAATGACTTCGTAGGAAAAGGTACAGCACCTGACAAATCACTTCAATAAAATAAGAAATGAACCACTTAGCTGGGCAAAAACAAGGTTAAAATTCACTGCGGTTCAAAGTGACATTTTGCGTTAGAAAGTAACAGTGTTAAGACAGAGGCTAAATCTAGCCATTACCTACACAGAGCTGCCTGCTGGGGACACGTGGGACAAAGAAATCACGGTAGCAGAGATTCAGGCATCCATGTGAAATTCAGTAATAATACAAAAAGTTTCTTTCACATAACCCAGGATCACATGATATAAATTAAAAACTGCTAGAGTACAGAAATATTGTATACGTTCTTTATAAGACTCAAAGTTTTGGAAAAATACAGAACAGCATTTTAGTTTGGCCTCTGCAGGACTGCAAAGGCAGTAAACTAAGAAACACCTTAAGATACTATAGTTTGTGCAGGATTTATTATTGTTTGGGGATTGGAGAGATGCGACAAGCCCATTTTACAGCCCTTAAATGACACACTCTGATGTTACACTCATTTTATATTAAAAACCACTGGTACAAAAGAACCAAATGAATGTCAGAGAAGAAGTACATTGTTCCTAAAGTCAGTGCTGGGCCATGGCATATGCTGCAGGGAATAGGCTTCAATCTAAAATGCACAGGCACCAAATCATTTTAAAAGGCAAGAGGAGTGTGTTATTGGTGTAAATCAATTTTGGCCAAATGGGTGATATTTCAGGGAGTCCCGGAACAAAATTTTATCTGCACTGGTTCTTGCAGCCGTAAAGTTTCCTCTTGTCGGCATATTTACACCACGTCCACGTTTGATACTTCATCCCTTCTTGGATCCTTCTGGTGCTTTGTGGTTAAATGCAGCTGTATGCGGTTTAATAAAGGCAATCGGTCATCCTCTCTGTTCACATTTCTTTATGTTGGCAGTGTTTTAAATTGCTCCACTAATTAGAGACAGCTGACTTTTTCATGTCATGTTCATTTGGAATGGAGAAAGGCCTATTAAGTGCTATCATTGTAACAAGTGACAAAGGTGTTTATTTGCCTAGAGGGCTTTACCAATGATTATATCCTTGACTACATAGCCTTGTTTCCGCCCACCTCTACCTAAATAGGCAATAAATTCCATACATTTTGAAGCATAACTGTAGTAGGGTGACCATATTTTGCTTTGAAAATCGGAGGACACCGAGGGCAGGAAGCAAACAGAGGCATCAAAGCAACGCAATTATACAAACACACCATATTCAGACTGTAGAAAGCAAATGTTAACATGAAACAAAGTGAAACCCCAGTCATTACAGGCATATTTAGGGCTTAAAAAAGAGGACACGTCTGGAGAAAAAGAGGATTATGGTGGCTAGAATCATAAAACAGCCTGAAAAACGTGTGACTGCAGAAAAGCAGGCAACACTTAGTAATCACGCAGTTTAAGATAGCTACTTCTCTGATTTAACTGGAGCAATAATCTGCTAGAGTCTAGGCTAAGCCCTGCAAAGGTACACCCAAGAGTAGCTTAGCTACACAGCCTGATCTGAGCGGAGGGCTTGTTCTCTACTGAGACACATTAGCTGCGATGGAAAAAGAGGGCTTATGAGTGGTTGTTCTGTTCTAACTTCATGAAGTCCACATGATTAGAGCCAGTATGGAGCCTTCAAAGATTAGCTGGACTGGTGCCCAGCATGTCATTAAGGCCTTTATGCACTTTAGTTAACAACAGGGCAGGGTTCTATGAGTGGTTACATCTACAGCATTTGGCTACAACCAATAATACTCGTCAAACCTATGAAGATGTAGATAGCATGCATGGAGGGGAGAACAGCTGGGTTGCGGTGTTGTACTTCAAAAGCTGCCACCTGTTTGAAGAGTTGAGACTTGTGTAAAGGCTTCAGGGGGGTCAAGGGTTACGGCTGATTTCTAATCAGCAGCGAAGCTAAATAAGCAAAGCAAAAAAAAATCAATAATAATGCCACACAAGAGGATACAGACTTCAAAACCATACATTATGTCTGCTGGCTTGACTTTCAGCAACCAGTCATGTGACTATTCCTTTGTGAAACCAGTTATATCCTTAGGATCTATGTGTGAGCCTTCCTTAGTTTCTGCAGAGCAGCTGAAAGTTCACACTGGTGGGCAGTACCCCTTTGTTGTCTGCTACAGTGAGCTCAGTGAAGCATTTGACCCAGATGAAGATATTTCAAGAAGCAGAGGCCCATCTGCTGTGTTTCTTTAATACATGGGCCCGTTAAGTCACCTCATTGTTCATTCTAGTAAAATGGAATGAAGAAAAAAAAACTACTCCCACTTCTAGAACATGCATTCTCATATAAACAGCAACTATAAAAGCTTCAGGCATCTGACCGGTTCTTCAAATAAATTAGTCAAGGTTTTCTTGACACAACTTGGTACTGACACTGATCCAAGAATTCTGCTCCCAGAATGTATCCTTACTACTGGGGTTTCCTGTCATGACAGGCCTATATATACAGATACCTGCACCTGACTGACTGTCCTTCAATGAAAATAAAAGTTTTTTCACTTGATGTCAACCAATTCATGCTATCCCCCATAAGTACAAAAACCACTCAATCAGAAATCATACTCCAGCGACCAGGATTACTATAGCTGGGTACTGACTGTAACTACAGCAAATGCCGCCTATTTGGGAGTACAAGGGACTTCACAACATAAAGCCAGGGGGTCCACAGCATCACATGACTGATGGTAATGACTGGTGTACTGGATGTGTGATGTGAAGCATTTTAATTTTGTAGATTTTGTCTATTCATTTCTACTTATTACTCTACTTATGTATGTCTTTTATGTAAGATCAAGAACAAGAACATAAGTATTTAATTGTATATTTTTAATACATACAAAAATAAACTTGAACAGTATCACATCGCCTGGCAAAAATTTCCCACTGTGACCCTATCAAACCAGGCCTCCTAATCATCCCCTATTTGCAGGGATGCACAAAACTGGTACGCAAGTACGCATTTACCTTTAAAAGCGATACATTCAGCAATCGATTGCTGTAACAGCGGGAATATGTACTTATTCTATGTGCGTTTACGCAGATATGACAAGTAATTATCGTGCATTTTAACCTTTGTATACTAAATCGTACTTCTTTTGCGGACATACGTACTTCTTTTACATACAATACGAACGAATTGGCGCTGTTACAACAATCGATTGCCGAATGTATCGCTTTTAAAGGTAAGTGCATACTTGCGTACCAGTTATGTGCATCCCTGCCTATATGTGATTGTCCCGTATAAATGAGTCTCTCCTGTCCCTTTACCACCTTAACTACTGTGTGATGAGCATTGGCTGAAGCGGCTCCCTATTGGTTCTTTAAAGTGGTTCGTGTGTCATGGAAAGTCTTATAGGCCTTATTTAACAACTTTAAGATATCTAGATATTTCTGATCAGGGTCAGAGTGTCAGAGTTAGGGTTAGCTTGAGCCTGGTGCTGATGGCAGTCCTACCTCGATGATATAGAGGACGATGTTCTTATAGAAGCAGTACAGGATACATTTGGCAACCCGATTGTAGTTCCAGGCCCCATGAACCAGAAGAAGATTCTTCAGGTACTTGAACTATAAAGTAGAAAGAGTGGGGGGTTGGGTGGGGGGAGAATCAAAGGAATGAGGGAGAAAGAGGTTACTTTGCATGAGATAAATCATATCAAAACAGAGCAAAAGCAGGGATTCAGATAAGCAAATACTCCTGTCAACTTTAAAGGGAAATATTGTATAAAAGATATCCCCCCAGCTCCAATAGATGAACTGCCTGGGTCTTGAGCTAATTAATGCATTATGAGCGCTTGACAACAATACCAAAAATTCCAGCAGCTCTTAAGGAGAAATGATAAGCTTGAAATGAGAGGACATCTTACTGCTGATACAAGCTTAAAAAAAGAGTCAAAGAACAGGAAACAAAATACATTTTAATATCCTTGCATATTCCTCTTTAACCAAAATGATGTTCTAAAACAAAACTCAAAACCTTCTGTCCGTTTGATATGGAAAAATATTTAAATTCATCATGTATTAAAGAATCCAATGGATATAAGAGGTTTCTTGAAAGCTATTGATATAATACCATCAAACCACAGAAATAAAACATCTTTCCCACCATCAAGGAGGGTTTTTGGTCCCAAACAAAATGCTTGAAGTGAAAATTGAATAAAATCTTACATAAGGATCCATTTATATTGGCTTTCGGCATCAAGCTGTACACAAAAAGTGAAAATATGTGAAATCTTTGTAAGAAAAAAAAAAAGAAAGAAACTGAAGAAAATTACTAGGTTTTTAAGACTCAGGAGGTGATTTAGTGTGACCTGAGATGGTTTAGAGATGATGGCAAAATCAATCTGCTGGTGCTCTGTCTGTTCCTCACACATAATGTTCTGTCCCCCGTCTTATGTCGGTCCAGGGGAGCGGCTAACGGCAGCCCCACAGCACACACCCATACTATAAATCTGCTGGGCCTCTGGCAAATCAAGAGGGGGGAGAATGGACCTTCCTCGGGCTCCAGCCTAATGGAGAAGCCTCAAGCCACCAGTACCCTAGTTCTCCACACTGGCTCAGATGCATCCATACAGCTTAGTACAAGGTGGTAACACAAAGGAGAGTAAAATAAGATTATCTTATTTATCTTATTCACTACACAGGCCTGGTTCTTCACCGGCTTAGAACCATAGCTGTTGGTTGAGCTGGACAGTAATTTTGGGATGAATCCTGCTGGGGTCTATCAGTTGGCTGCGGAGAAAGTCAATCTGTGCCCACTCAGGGGACACATTCTGTGGGTCAATGAAATAAGTATACTCTGCAGTGAAGGAGAAGGGCTTCAAGCTGCTTAGAATCAGGCTAGTATGGGCAGGAGAAGCCCAGTGAGCAGCCACATGAGGTAAGCGGAGGGGGGCGGGAAGTTCTCCCAAAGAGCCACACAAACCACTCGGAGGTTACCGTGAACTGCGAGAGACAGAATCTCGTGAAAGTACACCACACTCAGTCACTTTCCATGGGCTCTTGTCCAACAGCTATAACATGCCAAAGCACTTTAAGCTTCACACACAATTTAGCCAGCATCACCAATGAGAAGAATCAAAGGAATTATGGCTGAATGCAAACTGACATAAGCATGCATGCAAAATTACAGCAATACACATTTAATAAATAATGTCACATGCCTAGAAGCCAGCTGAAATTTTATTGATTTGCATAGATTTAGCAGATTCATGCCCATTTAGAAACTGTTGATGGATGGATCTAATCAC
>JAODKL010000056.1:357520-381470 GCA_026780765.1 Petrocephalus schoutedeni
GAGCGACGAGTGGGGAGTTAGCGAACGACGAGTGGGGCGTCAGCGAGCGACGAGTGGGGAGTCAGCGAATGACGAGTGGGGAGTCAGCGAGCGACGAGTGAGGAGTCAGCGAATGACGAGTGGGGAGTCAGCGAGCGACGAGTGGGGAGTCAGCGAATGACGAGTGGGGAGTCAGTGAGCGACGAGTGGGGAGTCAGCGAGCGACGAGTGGGGAGTCAGCGAATGACGAGTGGGGAGTTAGTGAGCGACGAGTGGGGAGTCAGCGAGCGACGAGTGGGGAGTCAGCGAATGACGAGTGGGGAGTTTACAAGTGAACACTGGCTGCTGTATACGGAGGTGAGCACTCGCTACATACCTGAGCAATGGAGTAATCAGAGGAATTAGCCGCCTGCAGGCCTTCGTTGCCGGAGATTCCCACACCCACATGGGCGGTCTGGATCATGCCCACGTCATTGGCACCATCCCCGATGGCCAGCGTTATCACGCGCACCTGCTTCTTCACCATCTCTACCACCTCAGACTTCTGAAGTGGTGACACCCTGTGGAAGAGAAGTGAAAGACCAGGATGTCACGGAGGCCAGCCTATTGGTCAGAGACATTCAAAGTAACTTATCAGGAACGCTATCCTGCAGGAATACACCAATATGAATCAGGTTTACACATCACTATTAATGTAACTGAATATTGAAAAATTGCATATAAGAAAGACCACGACGAAATTTCTACCAGCAGCAACATTTTCCTGCATGTTTAGCTTATAAACGCTAGCGTAGAGAGAAAATTGTATCAGTATCAGTGAGTACTAGAAAGCGAGTATTGGTTACTCATACTCGTTCTGAATAAAAAGGTTTTGGTGCCTCCCAATTGTTCTGTGCATATCATAATGTTCATTAAATAAAAACTAAAACTAACCCAAGCATTTTTTTTTTTTAGCTAAAACTCAATTTTGTTAGTGCTTTTGAGGTTACAAGTAACATGTTTCTGGTCGGCAATTGACAGCTTGGCCTATCAACACTTGCACCTAAGTTGGCTCCATTACAACTTTTTTCCTTTTGAAAAATAACTCTGGGGAATCCACACAAACTACAACAGGACAGAAACAGAGGTGTGCATGAGTATGTGTGTCTGTGTGAATCTGTGTGTGTGTGTGGCAGAGAAGACGTCAGATCAAGATGAAAGACAGAAGGGTGAAGACAGTAGAAAGTTGTTGCCTGTCAGGCCTCTAATGATTTAATAGCCATTGTGGATGATTACGCGGCATCCGTGTATATATTGGAGTATCGATACAGAAGATTAAGCATAAATCAAACTTCCAACAGGTTGGAAGTCTACCTCTGGACAGTTTCTAGAGCAAAAGGCAGTGGCGGGTGGGTTGAGAGTCGTGTTTTTCTCTGGGGTTGGGGGGTCATTTGTAATTTGGTCACATGTGACCACCTGGGAGTCCAGGGGATCGCTGGGCTACCTCGGACTTGTCAGCACCAATTACAATCCCGGAGGGTATCTGGCTCTGGCCACACTGATGAAACCCTCTGTGACATATCACTGAAACTGAGGCATTGAACAGGTGCACTTCACTGCTAGTACTGCGAAAATGAGACCAAAACTTATAATGCATGAAAAGAATGGGGGAGGGGTGCTTATCCAGACTGCCATACTTGACCAGATTACAAGACAAGCATAAAATACATGTAGGTCGGGGGTAAGACCATCAGGCCAGGCATGTTTAACCCTGATCCAAAAACTTCCTTGCATACACTGGCTCAGTGAGAGGGTTAACTGGATTACCATGAAATAATCTACATGCGGTATCAAATAACAGAAGCTACAGAAGAGTGATCTAAGGAACTTTTGCACGAAAGGCACAGTGTATTGCTGTGATTACAATGCATGTGTAACTTTATTCAGTCTAACCCTAAGCAGTTTTACGAGATCAATTTATAATTATATACATAATAATATTACTTTATGGACACGTTTCTTTGTTCTGGTGCTATGTGCTTAAAACGAAACCGCCTGGCTGGATTTCAGTGTTGCCTGACATAACGTAGGTGTCTGACGGCAATATTTAATAAAATGTTTTTAAGAAAATCTTGTACAAGCAAATGTCACAAGAGGTTAAATTGGGAACAAAATGAAACATCCTAATTAAGAAATTTAAAGCAATGCATAACCTGCAGAAATGGGTGGAGGGTGGGGTCCAGGACCTAGGCTGAAAACACAATGTTTATAACCAGTCGGGCCTTTGATCCTGGAGCCCTTGAGGTCACCCGGGGGGCAGCTGAAAGCTGACTGGCCCTCGAAGTGCCCCCTCCCCAATCACTCACTATTCAAAGCATATCATTGGCTAATGATAAGGTTGGCTCCACTGCATGAATTATAGCCCTTCTTATACTCACCCACCTCAAAAAACCCTAGGATTGCCCCTGAGGTTACCTGCAGCAGATGACCGCCTTGCATGACAGTGCTAGGTCCAGGAAGTACTGCCGCACCCCGAAGGTCAGGGCATACTTCAGGGACTTGCCGTCGATGATGAGGGCGAAGTCGTTCTCCTTGAGGAGGGCATCTCCCAGCATGCTACAGTGCCGGCTCAAGGCCTCCCTGGTGCTCTGCGGGCAGGAAACACACGGAGGCGGGGGACTTTTACACTACAGTACTACAGTGACAGTAATACTATTTCAGGGTATTATTATAAAAAGCAGCTCTTTGCATTCGCCATTAAAAACATATAAATTAGCAGCATTTCAGCACATTGGTCATAGGGGCTCTGCTGTTCCAGTACTCAGAAAATCGTGGAATGCTTTATTAACTGTAAAATTAATGCAAATTTATTGGTTTCATAACAAAAGTCCATTGACTTCCGTTCAAAAGTCTTCCACACACATTTTCTTTTTACTAAATGTCTTTTCTTTTTGACCAAGTCATTCAGTTCTCTTTTTGCCACTTGCTATTAACTGCAATTGTAGACATTGGCTTCCGAATGAATAGTAAACACAAATGTTTAATGCTTTTTGTTATTGCATAGGTGTTACTAATTAAAAAGCACCCAACGCGACTGCTTGTCAATTAACGTTTAAACTCAGAACAGTTATTTTAGAACTAAACTGGGTTTCAATTTATTAATACTGGAAATTAATGCTTTACTTAAAAGTACTGGCAGTTCCTAAAGTGATATATATTTTTGTAAACAAATGAATAATGATATATGTTATACAAGTATAACTAATAAATTTACAATATTTTTACTGAATTAATCAAGCACCCCAAAGCATTCTATAAGCACTGTAAGAATGTACATGCATATAAAAATATAATATCAAATGCTATGTGTGTATAGAGTTTGCACAAAAGCATGCGGATAGCTGAATTTTGGCATTTCATCCTATTGCCCAGCAATGGGCTGGCGCTCCATCTTAGGCTTGTGCTGGGAGGTTTGGGACAGACTGCTGACCTCGCGACCTTGCATAGGACAAGCAGGTACAGAAGATGGATGGATGGAGGGTATGATTCTGTGTCTGAGTGCAATCCCTGTGAGGGACTGGCACATCCCCTAGATGCTCTCTGCTTTATTCCCTACTACGGATGCACGATATGAAAAAATTGAACCGATACCGGTAACCGATAATTAAGTTCATATTTTATATTTATTATACTTTTCGTATAATCTGCAGTTTCTGCAACAGGAGACTACACTACAAAAATCCATAAAAAACGAATAATGTACTGGTGATTTTCTGCCAGGACATTATCCATTTTCTTATGGATTTTTTTTTTTGTTTAATTTACAGACATTAGCAGGTGTACTTGCTCCCACAATGCAACGTGAAATTCAAATTAAAGGGTAAAACACCCCTGAAAAATGTATACGGAAAATTCCTTCATATTAACACAGTACATTGAACATTTTTACAGACTTTTCTTACAGTGTAGAAAATCTAAGATGCACTGATGAAACTGATATTTTAGTAGCTCTGGCCTAACAGTAAACATGAGTCTCTTCAAATGCTTTCTTAAATTTTTTTGTGTAAGACACCATAGTAGCAATATATTAGGCTTTACAAAAATTTAACTGAAGTCCTATGGTCAGCTGCTATAGTTAAAGACAGCAGTAAAATATACTCATAACCCAAACATCAAGAAAAGGGTTTAACAGAACTATGATGGGTTTATCTGGAAATAACATTCATATACAAGTATTTTATGCTTAATAAAGAAATGTATCTATTCAAGCTTTAGTGCATGAGGATGGGATAGGTATTTATATAGACGTTTTAAGTTTTCCAAATAAATAAATTAAATGCATTGACATTTGTCAACCTCGGAAAAAAAGTTAAAAAAAGTTATCAAATTATGAATGTGTGTGGCGACCAAATCGTACAAGCCGTGGCTTTGCGAAAACCCGGAAAACCATGGAAAAAGGCTGCTCATCAAGGACTATAAATCCCACTACATTGTTGTTTGTGGCTTTAGCCTTTTCGTTGTCTCTGGATAACTTTTCTATGGTTTTCAAACCCCTGTTTAATGGGGATATTAGTGCTCTGTGTTTTAGTTTTACCAGGCATAGGGTGACCAGATAATCCTTGTCGTCCCAGACGCTTTGAGCTACTTCAGGTTTTACAAACTACTTTAAACCTGAAAGACTCCTGTGCTTAGCTAAATAGTTCAGTTCTTCTTACACTTTGACTGGTTTGTTTCCTTGATTGAAAGGCTCATTCGCATTAACATCCAGGTCCTTTTGATTGAAATAGTAGTTTGCAAATCCTGTCCTAGCGCTAAGTGACCGGGATGACATGGATTACCATGTCACCCTAACCATGCGTTCACACCGGGGGCGGCGAGAGCGTCAGTGCTCACTCTGGTCGCCCTGCACGAGACGTCAGCGGACACCCTTTGACGTCATGGAGTGGGCGGGGACAAGGCCACTCAGAATGTGAGACTCTGTGAACTTTATAATGCGGCTGCAAAGCAAATACGGGTGTAGTTTATATCTTTGTGCCGACTGTCGGTAGGATGTCATTTGTCAAAGCACATGAAATTATGTTAAGACAAACACTAGTGTTATAAATAAATAGCTGTAAAATTACTGACGATTCGCATTGTTTTGCATGCTATGGTGTCAAAATTAGTATGCGATTTATTTTCACTAAAATATATTATGCAGTTCACCAACTTATCTGGAACACCAATAATTTCAGACAATTTAGTCTATTCCTGATTTTTAAATTCATGTCCCTCTATGCAAACAACAACACGTCATAAATAATGTAATAATATACTATATCTTAGAACTGAAAGTCTCTTTTGTACATTTGTACCGAGTTGACGTGGTTGAAAAATGCATATTTACATTTGTAAACAAAAGTTTGTGTTCCGCGGAGCTCTCTTTAGCGGAGCATTTCTGCATTCCCATTGGTTTGCAAACAGCAATGGCATTGTAGTCCGCTGCCACCGAGAAAAACATCCAGACTGGCAAAGACATGTGGAGCGTGTGCTGGCGCTCATCTGCAGTCACCTGCCTGCCAGCAAGCAATTTCACAAATTCTATTAGCCTACTGTATCGGATCTATTTATCTGATTTTATTTATTTATCGGAGCAATAAAAATGATCTAATTTTACCTCGTATCGGCCGATAGTTTATCGGTCCAATAAATATCATGTATCCCTATTCCCTACCCTTCCTGGGACTGATTCCAGGCTTATTTTGATCCTATATTGGATATGCAATTACTAAGATTTGATGTATAAATCACTGACATTTCAAAAGATTATGTGCTGGTCCTGATTACTGATCTGATACATCTGTAAAATAAATGCTGAATAATAATACTGCGTGTTTAAAATGACTTTTTTTTTCTATTCCTCAGCACCATTTGTTCAACGATGACTTTTTCTAGCACCAACACGAGTGCCTGGCTTTAATTTAATTTCTGCCTCCTGTAGCGGTGTAGTGGTGAAAGCTTTCAGTGGGAAATCTGGAATACATCCATCTCTTGATGAAATGGGGACGATTTTAATCATCGGTGACTTGACTTGAAGAAGTATTGGATCATAAATTTCTACATAAAGCCAATATTTTTATGAATTAATGATTTGCACTGGTGCACGCACACACACACACACATATATATATTATATTATATTATTGTTCATCCATTCATTCATTTACTCCCTCACTTTAAAGTTATTCTTGGATGATGGCCACTGCACACCATGTTGTTCGACCACAAGATGGCAATGATCGGGTAAAATGTTAAAATGTTCGGGTAAAAAGTTAAAAGGCGCTAGTATTCACATCCTAATTTCATCACCTATACTTTGTCTTCACAAGCGCTTCTAATTGCTAATTCCTAAAACATGACTATGTTTCACTTCCAAGCATCCAAAATGGTTACTAGGAGATCAAGGTTAGCGTAATGACTCAAGAAAACACATCATTCTACTTAGGGTCACAAAATATCTGAACATCGCAAGCAGCCACCATAAGTGGGCTCTCCCTCCCCGGTCTGGATTAGAAGACATTCCCCTACTGAATCCCACAGAGAAGACCGACAGAGTCGTTTCACATTACAGACGCATGGGTTTACGAGGAAACGGGAGCTCTTTGTCGTGCAGACAAAAACATTCCAGCTGAGGCAGAGAAGGGACACTTTGGTCAAAATGACAATTGGGCCACTCGAATGACGACTGTGTATTTCAGCTGACCCCTTTCTGATTCCAACTCTCCGAGTAGCTTAAAGAAAGATGAAGCGAAAGGCCATGTACCACTTCAATCTGGGAAGCTCCCATTACTGTAATTCAAGGCTGAGCACACTTAGACACACACAGACACACCATCAGATTAGGTATCTATCTTTGTGAGGACTTTCTATTCATTTCTATGGCCATAACCCTAATCCCAACTATGACAAACTTAACCCTACCCAGTCCTTATCTTAACCATAAGTAACCAAACAAAACACAAGACTTTTGGTATGAGGTCCTTTGGTCCTCACATGTATAGCAAAACCTGTACACACACACACACACACACAAACACACAAACACAAACCAAAGAAAAGTTGCCAGAAACAAGCCCCAGAACACACTGCAAAAATATAGAAAACAGCCTGGTTAAGCAAGCTCAATAAACCGCAAAATACTTTTTAAAGAAAAGAAATCTGGGTCTGTTGTGTCCAGACTATGCTTCATTTCCACTGTATGGACACGCTTCTTTGTTCTGGTGCTATGTGCTTAAAACGAAACCGCCCAGCTGGATTTCAGTGTTGCCTGACATAACGCAGGTGTCTGACGGCAAACATGGTAATCGCAAGCCAGTGAGAACCCTATATATGCGTCCAAACACCTGCACAAAATCAAACAGCTAAATAAATAATAAATAATAATAATAATAATAATAATAAAAAAACAGGGTAGAACAGGGAAAGAACTAAACTACACAGGGCACCGGCCCTCCAGGACTGGAGTTAGAGACCCCTGAAGTAGAGCGTTGTGTCTACCAACAATGACTCATATCCTTGAGAGCACATTTTAAGAACTGTAATCATTCCCAATACTCTAAGTCGCTTGAGGACAAAGTGTCAAATAAACGTAAACAATATAACGGGCAAACCTGCAACTACTTCACTGGACAAACAAGCCACCCAAAGTGCCTGCCGGTAAAATAAACATTTCAAATTCACCTTTCGTATTCATTCATCCAGGCCTCATTTGCAAAGAACCAACTCCAACTGGGAATGCCAAGAAGTGGGTTTAACATCCAGAGCGAGGCGACGGCTTCTGACGTGCACGTACCGGGGCCTCACATTAGACATCAGGGGTGGCCGTGCTTTTGCAAAGCGTTAAAGGCTGCCAAGGCTTAGATATGAAGTCCAGGGTGTGATTTCAGGGAAACGGGGGTCTGGAGACTGAAACCCATCTTCTAGCACAACAGCAGCCTCTGCTTTCACTGCCAGAAGGAAGAACATTCCAGAGCCTTGAGTCGCACACCACAGGAGGACGGGAAATGCGCTGACACCTGTCACGGACTCAGCTTGGATTGGTTTGGATTAAGCAGCGATAAAGGGCTGCTTCATGGTATCAATCAAGCAAGATTCCCCTAAAAAAAACTAATCACTAATAATCAGAGGTGAAAAGTTCAGGTCCAATAAGTAATAAGATTTTGTTTCAGCCAACCAGTTGAGTGCTCTGTCAATATGATATTGAACTGGATGGTTGAAACAAAGTCTTGGTTTGGATTTGTATTTTCTGGGCCTGAACTTTCCACCTCTGCTAATAATGATAAAGAATTTAAGATATCAAAATTAGGACCAGATTCTTTGTTTATGTGACTGTATGGCATGGTCAACGAAATGATTAAATGAATCATGAAAAAGTAGAGGGGGGTGATTGGAGAGACAATAAAAAAAAGGGAAACTGCCAGAGGATCACAAACTAATATTTGCTGTGGATATTTGGTGCATTGCCTCCTGAAGGAGAAGGGGAAGCAAAACAGGAAGAATGGGGGAGGTCTAGATAACACCTCGAACAACACCTATCCATTGTTTCATTGCCATCCTCTATGTACGGCCAATAGCAGAAGAAAGACTCAAACCATGTGACCAAGTGTCCCACCTCAGACCCTGCCTTATTCTAAAAGACTGATCTGGTTAATTTTATCTCAAATCCAAGCCAATGCCAAATGATTCATTCCCTATTTCCACCAGAAGAACAAAAAGAACATGGTCTTCATCATGGAAAACAGCTGTGGCACGGGGACGGGCATTTCCTATGATTTCCTTTGACAGAGAACCACGATTTGTGAAATACTGCAGCATAAAAAAACAAGAAGGACATAATACAAACAAACAAACAAATAAGTAAAATGAATGAATGAACCTTTGTAAGCCAGACCAAAGAGGCTTCAGTATTGAAGTATCTAGCAGGGAAGCGTCAGAATGTTTGTTAACTGTATAGCCAAAAAAAAACATAACCTGGCATGAATAAGAACACAGAAGATGCAGATACCAGCGTCCCCCGCGTGCCTTGACTGTAGGTATAGGAGGTATAACCAATCAGCGCATTGTGGCAGTCAGATTCCCATAATGCCACTCATGGCAGGGATGAGGTAGGGGCCCTGCAGTGGGGGACTGGGAATGATAAGGCCACTAATGCCACGTGTCTCCCCTGTGGTCAGGCTGGTATGGGTGCTGGCGGCTTGGGAAAAGCCTGGGGTCTGTATGGAAATAGGAGTGGCCTCTGTCCACCCTTTAATCAAACACTCCCTGTATAGTCACACATAATTGTGCACTTTGGCTTAGAAGGAGCTTGGTTGACGTGGGCCAGGTACCACAAACACACACACACACACACACACATATATATACAAGCACACACTCACACATTTGTATTCTTATATTTGTGGGGACCATTTCTATAGGCAGAATCCTAATCCCAAAATTGGCACTCTTGAACCCTATCCAGCCCTAACCTTAACCTTAAGTAACCGAAGAAAATAAAAGACTTTTGGTCTTTGTTTTTTGATTGCAGTACCAGATTTTTATTAAACTGAGTTCCCCTTATGGAGACAGAAAAAAAAATTGTCCCCACAACATCCAAATAACAGGTTTTTAATCATATTGTGGGGACCACAATGTAATCTATATATGAGTCACAGACACACACACACACAGTCGCGTACCTATCTAAATGTGGACCTTCCATTCATTTCTATGGGAAAAACCCTAATCCCAATTACGACACCCTTAACCCCAACCCAGCCCTAACCTTAACCATAAGTAACTAACCCAAATACAAGACTTTTGGCATTTTTAGTTCTTTGATTACAGTCACAGATTTTTATAAAATTGAGGTTATCCAAATGGGAACCTGAAAAGATGTCCCCAAAAGTAGGGAAATTTCAGGTTTTACCAGACATTTTGCCCCCCCAGACACACACACACACCTACTGTACATGCACTCAAACACACATGTTTGTAATTATATCTTTGAGGGGACACTCCATTCATTTCTATGGGGAACTCTAATCCGAACATGGCAACCTTAAGTCCTACCCAGCCCTATCCTTAACCATAAGTAACAAAACAAAATACAAGACTTTCGGAATTTTGGGATTTTTGATAGTAGTCACAGATCTTTGTGGGGACCTGAAAAATGGTCTGCATTGCTCTGTAGATTGAACATTTTGACTTGAAATGCAATTGCAAAGATATCCATCACTGGAATTCATTAACACCTCACCTGAGACACTCCCACAGCTAATGAGTACACTGTGATAGACGGCCGCAGAAGGATGCTTGCATATTGATTAAGGATCGATTCTGTGTAAAGGGTAACTGTGCAGCATGCTTTCTGAGAAGTTCATTACTGGAGGCAGGCTGATGTTAGTGCTTTGAAGGGATCTGTGTTTCCACTTTGCATGTTAAAGGAGCTTTTCTGGAATAAAAAGATTTGCCTGAAAACCAAAGCAGATCTTAGCCAAATTCTTCACTGTGTTGTTTTTTTTTTGTTTTGTTTTTAAACTGTAAATCCACATAGTCCATATATTCATGTCTTTAAGGGGACTCTCAATTCATTTACATGGGCATAAACCTAATCTCAACTACAACAACCTTAACCCCTACCCAGCCCTGACTTTAACCATAATTAACCAAACAAAATACAAGACTTTTGGAATTTTATTCTTTTTAATTGCATTCACTGATTTTTTTAAAATTTGCCCACAAGGTAAAAATTTACAGGGTTTTTCTCATATTGTGTGATAATCTGGTCCCCACAATGTAATAATTAAAAATTTGCATATACAGGTTCATTGTACACCTCAGGTTAATTTCCAGAAAGTTTTGTACCTTCTAACCACAGTACTGAAAGAAAATAGCCATTTGTCTCTGTGTGTTTATATACAATTTGGTTATACATTTTCCCCGCCAGAGATGGCAGTTTATTGTTGTTATGCAAGTGGTCCAGGCAATGTTGAGACCGTCTTTTCACAAATGAACCCTTTGATCACATGAGTTGGTGGTCAGTGGTCCTGGCATAACAGTACTGAAATAAAATAGAGCCATTTTTCTATGTGTGTTTATATGCAATTTGGTTATACGTTTTCCCCACCAAAGATGGCAGTTTATCGTTGTTATGCAACTGCTAGGCAATGTTGAGACCGTCTTTTCACAAATGAACCCTTTTTTCACATGAATTGGTGGTCAGTGGTCCTGGCATGACAGGGTGACAATCCCCTTAAACACACGCCACAGCCAGGAGTGCAGAGGCTAGGATGGCACGAGAGACCGTGGGGAAAAAAGGATGAATGCGACAGAAAATGGAAAGAGGAAGAGGCAAAATGAGAATCTCTGGGATTTCGCTCAGAAGCAGATTCAGAACTAGACAAGGAAATGATAAGGAAGGGTGGGAAAAGGGACTCAAAGCATAAAAACTGTGGAATGCGTTAACTGAAAAGCAGGGGGGAGCAGAGAGAAATGAAGGATGGAGGAAGCGCATGAACGGGTGATGATAAGAAGACAAGTGAGAGTGAAAGTGGCGGGGGGAAAAGAGTGAGAAGAAGATTAGCTATAGAGAGAGAAAAAAAGAGAAAATGAGGATGCACTCCGCTCACGCCCGCCTATCTATGAGCAGGACAGATAACGGCAGAATCCAGAGCCCGGAAGCCATGGAAACCCAACCCCCCCTCCTGTGGCAAGCATGTTCAACTTAGGAACCAGTTCAGCAACTACGAAACGCTAGTCATTTACAGAACCGAGTGTTGTTCATTTGTGCATATCAGACTCCAGAAGACTCCATGCTAACAGCAATAACCCCATGCTGTGCATTCATTGTCAACAATTTCGTAAAAGAAACTGTTAATAAAGCCATTTTATTTATTTCATTTTGAAAGGCTAATTCATAAATTCAATTATTTCAGTAAATCAGATCTAATCAGTTGTAATTTTGTGCATATTACGCAGACTACTAAATGCTACATAATTCTAAAACAGTAAATACTTTAGATCAGATAATAATTCACCAATTTACATGTCAGTGTGACTAAATGCAGGAGCTGCAGATCTACAATGAACTAAGGCAGTATTAGATATATTTTATACCATATCTAATGTATAGCTGCATATTAACTCTACTTTCCAAATATCCGCAATCAGGTTTCAAATGCTAGACCTTGTTAGATCATGATTATCCCAGTAAAGCAATATTTAAGTTCTCTGTACTGCCAAATCAACTGCCGCACTCGAAATATCGCTCAGGTGAAAAACAGCAACAGCAGGTGTCTTCACTGAGCCTGCGTCTCATTTACTGCCTGCTACGTTGAAAGCCCATCTACAGAAAGCTTAACTGAACTTTCTGTTTAGATGCAAAAAACTTCCCATTTGTCGGCTACAATTCAGTTCCCCTGCTGAGACTTCCCTTCATTGGTACTTTATTCCACCATAATCTGGATACTTTGTGTAGATTCTATCTTTCTCTCCCTCCCTCTCTCTCCCTCTCTTCCTGTTTCTCTGTGCCTGCCTGAGTCGGCAAGGCTGTTATACGCCAATTCAGTAAGACAGTGCCAGAGTGACACATTTCGCTGAAGGTACTGAGTGGGGGTGTTCTCAGCAGTTTCCAAGCTTCCTCTCTCTAGCCGAAGCTTTCATAGCACAAAGCAATGGAGTCCAGCAAAGGGGTCTGCTGAATGCCTGCAGAGGTAACACTAGGGCAACACCAAGTGCTTTGCTATATATCTCACCAACCTTTTTCACAAACTGTAAAAAACAAAACTGAGAATTGCTACATAATGGTCCCATGTTTCTAAGCAGGACTGTGCCGCCCATCGAGAACACCGGGCATTTTCATGGTGGGCCAATGGGTATGTGGGGCAGCAAAATTAATCGTGGGGACCCTAAAGTCCAGGATCAATTTTCAATCCCAGTTCAGCCCTGTTTCTATGTCCGCATAATGCAGCCAATTAATAGGCCTCCAGTGACCAGCCCTATTACCTAATGACCAATGACCAATGCCATGCTTTGGTTACTGAAGTCACCCATTCCAACGTCCAGCATCCCACACGCAGTCAGTAAATCAAAGTGTGATTTATGCATGTAGCTGTCAGAAACTGGAGGACCTTTCTTCACTTACTGAAGAAGATGTACTCTGTGTAGCTGCTCCAGATTTTATCATCCCTATACTGGTTGATGAAGGCGGCTGTCCCAGTGGAGTTGCAGGCCACCATGTGGAACCCGGCCTCTGAGAGGCGGTCGAAGGCCTGCTCCAGGTAAGTGAACTTCAAGTAGAAGCGGGAGGTATACTTCTCCGGGGGCCGGTCAGGGTCCCGGCTCTCATTGAGCGTTTCTCCAAAGACCTCCTTAGCCAGGGCGATGCGGCCGCAGACCATGATCCGTGCCACCCGTCGGAACTTGGCGTCAGCCTGGTTGTCACGCACCGTGGTGTAGGAGCCGCGGTACCCAAGGGTGATGAAGCCTGAGCGTTTGTCCGAGGTGCTCCGAACCAGGTCGCTGCTCTGCGAGCTCTCCTCGATGTCGCTCTGGCAGCCCTCATCGTTGCCGGAGCTCTGCTTGGCCACACGTGGCCCCAACAGCCGGAGGAGCTCCGCCAGCTGGAAGTGCTCGGCCTCCCGCAGGAGCCGCTCCTTCTCGGGGAAGTGCTCGGGAAGAACCAGCTGCCGGTCACGCAGGAAGTCCAACACGTAGCGGAAGAGGAAACCATCGCGGTCGATGAAGAAGCGGCCGCGGCTGTCGCGTGGCAGGTCACGGAGGGGGTGGCGGGCAAACATGGCATGCAGCGTGGTGTCTGGCACACTGACCAGCGTCGAGTGCTTGGTGACGTACACCTGGCCCCCGACGTTGAGCTCCACCACCTCAGGGAAGGGGACCGACACCTCGCTGATAGGCAGGATGCTCTCCCTCAGGGCCATAGTCCCTGGAAATCAGTCAGAAAACCAAGCAGAACCAATGCAGAACCAATGCAGCAAATGGATTAAAAAAAAAAAAAACAAAGAGAAAGAAAAAAAAAAACCTGGTCAGCCAGTAAAAGCAAGTCAGACAGCCAAAGAGTTGCTGAAGTTAATGTGGAGAAGAGAGTACTACATCCCTGCTAGAATAGAGAAAAAATGAGAGAAAAAGAGAGAGGAAGGCAAAAGAGAGGAGAATCTGATTCCCAGGTTCCCCGATTCTCAGCCAGAGCACCAGTGAGAGAGACAGTGCGGAGTGAGATAGACTGACATCCACGTTGGGAAGAGAGAAAAAAAATCAGTACTGCTCAGCTCCCAGCATCATTAGTCTAACGGCTGGGGAAGCCACAGTGATGTCACCCTGAGGGTGAGAAAGAGACTGGAGGAGTGGCCTCCTGACTCCTCCTTTTAAAGGTACAGTGATGAATTTGTCGGCACATCATCAGTTTCTGTTAAAATAAAAATAAAATAAAATAAAATAAATCAGTATTCAAACAAATTGTTGTGCTATGTGAAAAGGATGTAATTCATCCCATAAAATTATATAATGAAAAAACTAAATATAAGAAATTATTTTAGTTTTACTTGCAGAAACAAACACCACCACCTAGTGAATGTTGTTTGTTAATGCATGTGCAGACACTGTCAATTCTCTGAAAATTAGTCATTTTTGAGCAGTTATTACAATAATATGGTATGAACAGAGTTAATAAAAGATAAAAATGAAATAATAATAATAGAAGTATTAATACTGATAACAATAACAATAATAGTACTAGTAGTAGTTTTAATAATGACAACAACAATAGCAATAATAATCATAATAATAATGTTGCTGTTGTTACACTTCATATTTGACCGCCAGCCAGGCACTAATGCCTGTTTCACCCATCTTTCAGATTAAAAACAGCAAAACTCAGTCTGTTGTACTACTCAGAATAGAAATTCATTAGCATGCTAAATTGTACCTCCGTGTAAGTACCGGGGAAATTTGATTCTTCTACATTTCTTCATGGTTTGTTGAAAGAATTAATTTCTTCCACATGGAACTAATTATTTTAACCCTCTGGAGGGTGCGTGATTTGCATGCGTGCAAAGTGTTTGACGTTTAGTTATTCATTTATCCAGTTTGATCACTATAGTCTGTAATGAGCGTTTACCTGCTGAAAGCATTTTCCTTGGTAGGGAATTTAATGTCATTTTACATAAGGAAAACAATCTCCTCTTGGCACATTGCAGTTTTACATTGCAAATGCGAAAATATGTTATATGGTACAACTATGTAATAGTTTTAACTGTGTTACTTGAAAAGATAGTGGACAACTAGGAATGAAATCTAAGGTCAGTTTTCTGTAGTCTTTATTTTTCCATTTGCACAAGAACAGCTTGACTTAAATGTGTTAGTTTTCACACATCCTGTCTTACTCTTCCTTTTAAGCCACAACCACATAACGAGGTGAAAGCAAAGCTTATGGGCTGAGGTTCAGCCCCTCTTCCAGCACCCTAGGAGCATTCTTCAGAGGGTTAAGAACCCTGCCCAAGGGCCCCACAGAAATGGCTACTCTGCACAGGATTAGAACCGAAAACCTTCTAAGCCATAGACTAGTGTTTCAAAAAAATGTTGCAAACATATTTACGCATCAAAGATTTAATGGCAGTATATTTTGTGGCACAACATTGAGTGGAGCCTCCTGACTTGGGAATGTGGGGAAGGAGGGGCGGGCTAACTTCTCTGGGGCCCTAAGCTGACATGGTAGGGAGCCCCTTAAGTGGGCTGTTTCAGCTATTTTTTGGAGTCGAAAGAGAATAATATGCTAATCAAGTAAAACTTACCAATCAGAGTGATGGCAGGCGTGCTTTGAGTAAAATTCACTGATGCAGGGGGGGGGGGGGGGGGAACACAATGGTGCATCAATTTACCGTTTTTATGATTAATTAAAGGGCGCAGCCATCTTGAATTCTGAAGTCGGGGTTGTGTCGATTCCTACGAGTTCACGACTTTGTAATTTTGACTTCGGGGGGCGTTCCAGTTGCAACTTCCGGTCGTGAACTAGTAATTTACGAGTTACGAGTACAACTGGAATGCACCATAAGGCCACCTTTTGGGCTTTGCCCAGCATTTTTCTCATAATGCTTGCATAGTTTTAGCCTCCCAGTGGGCGAGCAGATGAAATGCATGTCTGGCGTGAGTCAGGGGAGAGCTGGGAGAAAGATAAGGCTGGCACAGCAAGAACTACATGTAAACCATTTTGACCACATGGGACCATGTCAGCACCAGGAAGTGTTAGTGAGAAAAAATAAGCCTTGAACAGGCACTGGTCCAAAATCCAGCACAATGGTTTTCTGACGTCTGGGGCGCTCATTAAATTTTCTCACCAGCCAGGAGAACAAAAGACAAAACCTGCTGGATGTCTTTCTTTTGTACTCCAGAGTGTATTGCAGCTACTGCGTGACAAGCAGCCAAATACACAAAAAAAGACACTAAATAGTTCCAAGACGGATGGATGTTTCAGTGTATACTTACAGAATAAAATGGTGTTATTTCCTAGCTTTTATGGCTACATATCTTGTATATTTCTTTCACAAAATACACGTGGATGCTCTCAAGAAATACCATATGTACGGAATCTTAGCATTCAATTCCAAACTTAATGGGCACCATTGTTCCTGATTCAGAGCATTACAAGCGATATTCAATCATCCTAATAGCATGAGCTTTTATACAAAAGCCATCCGTCTTCTAGCTGCTTATCCTGGTCAGGCTTGTGGCCTATCCCAGGCTCCCAGGCAGCAAAATCATATTCGATCATGTGATGGGAGAACATGCAAGTGGCACAGAGAGCAGCTGGGATTCAAATCCCGAGCCCTGCAGGCTTGATGATACAATGCTCCAAAGCAGCTGCCCTAAAAGTAACTTTCCCTAAAAACACCATACTATACCTTAATCTGCATCAACTCAACAGCCATACATTATCATTTTCACTGTTTCCTTGAGAGGCTTTTTTCTTTCAACACTGTAGAGTTTAGGGAAGAAACTGTGCACAACAAAAAGTCAAGTGTAAAAAGCATTTAAATATGGACAGAAAACAGATATTGTAGAAAGAACGGTAAAGCAGAGTGGAAAGAGGTTGCTTTTCAATTTTCTGGGTGGTGGATGTTGTTGCAATAAACACATATAGAGCCCCCACTAGACTTTCATGCATTGAGATTATGGATAACACACTCCAAAGATAAGCTGCTCTGCTTTTCTGCTGAGGCCAGTCCTACTTGGTTACTTGGGCTACAGGCAGTAACCTAATAGGACAATGGACAGCTTAGAATTTGATTCAGTTGCTGTAGACAGGCCACATAAAATGAATCTAAAAATGAACCATGCATAGTTCAGGGACTTGGCTGGGTCCAGAACCTTGGCCAGCTCAAATCCTTGGACTGGTCCAGCATTATGAACAACTAATGGCCTGGTCCAAATCCATGAAGTACTGTACAGCAATTATGCCAGAGTTAAATTAACACTGCACAGTATGGCCAACAACAATTGCAGAGTATAGTGAGTGTTGTTTTTGTGGTGTTAATGTTATAAAAGTTAGAAGAGGATTAGAGATCCGTGTTCCTATACTCTAATTAAAGCCTTGTTTTTCTTGGCTCTTTTTGCACATGTGATTGTGCATCAAAAACATTACAAAGTGCTGCAGATGCTTTTATTCGGCACCATTAAACTTTTGAATATTCCTCCTATAATTCAATCCCAATTTTGATGCGCAATCAATATGATTAAAACTTGTATCTGTTCAGCTTAGTTCTTTGGTTTTCACAAAAAAATCAGACCTGACTTGACATAAAGTTTATATTAAAAGGGAAAAGGCCACAAGATCCATGTTTGTCAGTCCTTCTCATGATGGTGGGTTAATCAAACAGAGCAGCTAGCAACCAAAACGAGTTGTGTGCATTTTAAGATGGGCCAGATATGGCTACCCACGTTGTACCTCTGTGCCACCTATAGGGGCTTACAATCTGGGAAGAGGTTGAGACAGAGTGATGTAACACTCCATGGTGTCAACTGAACACTACAACAGTCAATAAGTTCAACAACAAGTTTAACACTGCAAACGATGCTCACTGTACTCTGTAAAATGTTACATTTAACACTGATTAGTGTGGCTCATATAAACACTATGCAATGTTAATTTAACCCTGGCACATTTGCTGTGTGGGACTACTGCAGAACCAGAAACTCTTGGAAAATACATTTCAGGAGAATAATGTTTTGTGTGTTACTCTCCCTAAAAAGGCCTAGATCACAAAGCTTATTAGGTGAATCACAGAGACAGAGACTCAAGTGAAATTCTGTCCGCTTATTTTTCTCTCAGAAAATCAATTCCCTTTCACATGTCCAATGATTACTTCTCACTGCCTTTTTAGGCATTTTAAATAGAGTTACAGTATAACATGGACTTTAGCTCTGTAGAAGCTATCCTGCAGTCTTAATGATTTTATATAACTTACTACCTGAAGCAGATTTTGGGGTTTGTTTAAGAAAAATAAGATATGTTGTCCTCTGGGCAGTTATCTCTGAGGTTATTTTTGTCTTGAACGCCGACAAAAGAGGGAGGGACAGGGTAAAACTGAGTGGTAAATATTTATCTAGTCATTTGCTGAGGTGTACCAGTCACACAACATCATTAAGAGTACTTTAAACTAAGAATACGTTTTGGAAAAGTATTGATATATGAAAATGCACAAGTACATTAGCAGTCCTTCAGATTTTCTTTAATTTGTAAATGTGTATGAGTCACTGATTACATCTTGCTATGTCTATATGTGCACACGTATACAGTTATGTTATATATTCAGCGCCCGGTTTTGAAATGATTCATTAGCGCTGTTGCTGGAAAGCGTTCCACTAGAATGGTAGAAGCCATTAATCTACTGTCACCCCACCTCAACTGTCACACTGACCTGGCAACACAAGAAAATTATTATAATGCCCTGATGTCTTACTCTCTCATTATCTGTGCACCAGGTTGTGCTCAGGCAGTGTAATGAGGGAGCCAACAGTGTCACAGAGTTGTGTTAACAACAGATCTTGAGTCTACCACAATGTATTATAATCCTTGGGTCAGCATTTTGCAGCTATGGCTGATCACTATCTGCTTTTCGGCACACAGCGGCCATATCTCTGCCACGTGCAACAAGGAACAACATAAGATGTGATTAACAAATCATCTTGTTTCTTTTGTTTAGAACTGACACACACATAAAGGTCTTAATGAACCTAATAGAAGATTTCAACTGCGTTCCTCCAACTCTCTTCCTGCAAAATCACCCTGCACACAGGCGTCGGTTATCTCTGTGAAGCGAGACTTATCTTTCTGCTGGAGCTGGGCTTGCGTCTTAAAATGAGGATTGAATCCATGAAGACTTGAAGGGAAACAAGAATTACTACAGGGCACCAAAGCCTGCACAGAAGGCCCTGGAGCTTTGATAAGCATTAATGAAGACATTGAAGCATATCCTCAGATAAATGCCTTTTTTAACTCCTGGAGGCTGGAAGCTCTGGCAGCTGATGTGTAATGGTGGCTTCAGATCCAGGCTACACTGGCAATCATTTTGGATGGAACACTCCAGAGCTGATTTGCTTGCTATATTTTCTGTGATGCATGTTTGAAGAATAGTGAACACATCAAAGGCTGGCATTAATCAAGGTCGACACAGACAAGTTGGTGGTAAATATATACAATGACTTGAAAAAGTTTTTTTTTCCCCTGGTGATCTACAAAACAATGTACATCATGGCAGACCAGATGAGACAATGTTAAACATATTTACTATAAGGTTAAATTCAAAATTGTCAGATGCAAATAGTGTTCTTGCCCTTTGTCAATATAAGGCTAACTTTGCTCACGCGCGGTGTCTTCCCTTACCAACTTGTTCCATTTTCTACAAATGGAACAAGTTGGTAAGGGAAGACACCGCGCGTGAGCTTATATTCAGTATATATTCAGTGCATTTGGGATGCTAACTAACTAACAACCCATTTCCAAGGTGGTTGTTAGTTAGTTAGCATCCCAAATGCACTGAATATACCTCTGAGCTCATACAAAAGTGTAAAAATATGAAATGCTGCCTAGGTCAGGCTGCCCTCCCTGAAAAGAAGGGCATTCGTCAGAGAGGCTGCTGTGATGCCAACGGTCACTCTGTCTGGTAGAAATCAGTGACTATGATTGGAGGTGATGTTCACGGCACAAAAATCTTCAAGACACTGTAAAAGAAGCCCTGGCTGAAAAGCATGTCCTTTCCTTAAGGAATTGGCAAAGAAAGTCTTCTGATGAGACTAAAATGGAACTTTTTGGTTTGGACACTAAATGGTAATCTAACACTGCACATCAGCGGGTGACCCCCCTGTAAAATGCTTGCTGTAAGGGGCTTTTCAGCAGCAGGGACTGGCAATCTGGTCAGAACTGATGGGAACACATGACACAGACACAGAAAAAAAGCTCCCATGGGCCGGAAAGCCGCCAGGACATTGGTCTTTCAGCAGGCCAATGAGCCACTGTCACAGCAACAATGGAACAATGGCACAAGCAATATTCATACACACACTACACACATAAAATGTGCATATTTTCTCTAGAAAAAAAACACAATTTAACATTAGAACACAATAAAATACACAATACATTACATACACAATAAATTAGATACACAATAAAAACTTCTGAATTTATTCTGTTTTCCAAAAAGTCACTTGCAGTATAGCTTGAAGATCACCGCTTCAGTTCCCAAACCTCCCCTCAGGGGCACTACAGTCAAATATTCCATAAATTTCACCAACAGCTCACTTAAACAATAAAATTACTTTGAAAAGTCAATAAGATATCAGTTTGCCAAACAAGTGTTAGTGGTCGAGTCAAAAAATGCATGTGTGTAGTAGATGGTTATAACAAATACTGGGGTGAATTTAGGAGAGGTGTTGCAATACCTAATGAGCTAACACACAATAACAGTTTTGAACCAGAATATGCTAAAGCGGACACATCACTTCACATCACTCTCTGTGTATAACTATACTATAACACATCTCTGATCGGCTTCAGTAGTATACCTAGAGTAAAGTGTATATTATAAGGATACTTAAAGTGCATTTGTACTTTTCATATTACCCCCATGACTTTGACCACGAAAAGCAATTTTAAGATGGATGGGTGATTTTCATCTAAAATTAGTATTTTTTAAATTATGACAATCACATGTGTTGCATTTCATGTAAAGGCCTTACATTACGATTAAAGGTTAAGATTCAAAGATCTTATTGTCATTCCTATACATCAACAGACTGTGCAGTATAAAGGAATAAAATGTGTAACCTGGGGTCCTGCTGCGTAATAAAATAAATAAAGGGACATATAACAAGTAAGTTATAAAAGTCGATGTATAGAGAATATTCTGTATTCCCTGATATGTCTGCCAAGTTTCTTCAGGCGTTAAGTTAAGGTTATAGTGGGGATGTCACAATGGTTCAGTGAATACCACTGATGCCCACCCTGTCCAGGAATGTTTAAATCTCATCATTTCTGTGAAGTTTGTATATTCCCTCAGTTCTGCTCAGCCCAGAAGCACGCAGGTAGGTGAATAAAATCCAGCACTACTCTCTTCACCCTTAGCACCCCCCTCCCTCATCAACACCAATGCCTGTCACAGACAATGCTGATTTCCAGATGTGCAATATTTATGCCAGAAGTGCAATATATTGCAGATATGCAATATTTGTCACATCACTTGTATGTACAGTATTTATTAGTCTATTTATTATTACTCTTTCATTTCTTAGCTACTAGCTGTTTTATTTATATTTACTGTAGTTTTTTATATATTTTTTCTGTAATAGTAACTATATACTATATACTAACTATATACTAAAAAGGAAGTGCACAGAAAATGTTCCTCTGCCTTTTCTCCTAATTTAAATGAAGCCATTTTGGATTGATTCCTGGCCCAGGAGTGAGGTAGGACTCATAAAGTTCAGGCTAAGTTTTAAGTGTGATGGCTGTCATCCACTGCCCCGATGCAGTTATAGGGAAATGGCAAGTCCCCCCCTAGTATGTCACGCCCCTGACTCCTACAAACTTGTACAGAACTGACTGGCTTCCAGCATAAAATGCACATTAAATCAAATTGCTGCCCCCGCAAACAAGACAGCTTACCAAGTTCCAAAGAGGCCAAGGAGTCAGTGCTTGAATTACAGGTTGATCAATCAAAAAACCTACAGGAGTATTTCATGTCTCAACAAACAATCACAAAAATGATGACAAGATACACCAAATACAGAGGAACTGAATCAGCCAAAGAAACAATGGCTGCAAGTCAAAGCTGACCAGCAGAGATTGATAACCTGATATTTACTAAATACCCTAAAAGCATGACCTTTAAAATAATAAATAAGTAGAACTGAAATTCTGTGGTGCGTTCTCAAGAAAAACTGTAGGTTGTGAGTTTCTCAAAATTGGAATTGATGGCAAGGCTAGCATTCAGAAAACACTTGTATCCAAGCCACTCAAAACCTGGCAAAAAGAGGCCAAAAAACAAACTCTGAAGCGATGGAAAAAAGTAATATGATCTGTTGAGTCATTGTTTACCCTTTTTTCCTACATTCAGACAGGTTTATGTTTGGAAAAAGCCAAAGGATGCTGTTAATCCACAACGTATGTTGGTATGGGTAGCTGTCTTGTGGGAGTCGTTAAGTCTGATGATTGCTCAAGAATGGTCATAAAACAGGAATATGTGACAATTTTACAGCACCAGGTGCAGTGTATAGTGGAAACACTGTTCCCTCATGGTGTTCCCGTATTCCAGGATGATAATGCCCCCATGCACACTGCTAAAAAATTAGTGGTTTCATGAACACCAAGATGAATTCAACTTCCTATGTTCTCCTCAACATCATTATACCATTAAAGTTCTGGGGTGCAGAGTGGTGAATAAATGAACTCATTGACTCATTACTCATTGACCCGGTCTTCTTGAGGAATTGTCCAAAAGCCTACTGCACACAGATGACTTACATGGCAGCATTCTAAGAAGGACCAAAGCTGGACTGACAGGGTGACATATTATATTGTTGGTATATTAATATAAATTATATAGTTTTTTTAATATAATGCTTATTTAATTTGATATCATACTGTCAGGACTCAGTGTTAGGAGTACAGGTCACTTATACCTAGCATACGCCATGCAAACAAGAGTGTTGTTTTACCATTAATGACAGTTCCATATATTGTCTTCATGGACAAATGCACATCATTTGTGTGAATTAAATGCATTGTAAGATATGAATAAAGACTGAATTATTTATAAAGTACAGTGCATGAATAGTTATATACAAATTTGTGTGTATATAAATAGGCGCATGAGTGTGATTTTGTTTTTCTTGTAGATTGATACACAATTCTTTACCTTTCTAAATATGTTGCTGAAGCATTTCACTTTTCACAGCCACCTTTTGGATGTCATATCCAGTGACTGTGTGTGTAATATGAGTCTTATAAACCAAATAATAAAATACAATGATATTAAACTCCTAATGCAAACTGGTTGAAAATAAAACCCTGTTGGAACTGCAGAAAAGATTTTGCATTCTTAGCTTAAAGAATCCCAGGTGTGAGACGTCGCAGTAAATGACACATTACATTTGAAGAGTTTTGCCATTTTAAATTCTCTAGGCATTATCATCAAGCTCATCCGCAGATCTTTTTTTCAGATTAACATCACATATATAATAATTTTTAAAAGTCCATGCATCACTGTTTAAATAAATAACTGAGACTGAGCATGATGATTTACATGAAATACTTCACATATAGGGGCAGCATGGTGGTGCGGTGGATAGCACTGTCGCCTCACACCTCTGGGACCGGGATTCCAGTGTGTGGAGTTTGCATGTTCTCCCCGTGCCGTTGTGGGGTTTCCTCCGGGTACTCCGGTTTCCCCCCACAGTCCAA
>JAODKL010000056.1:399072-412038 GCA_026780765.1 Petrocephalus schoutedeni
GACGTCGCTCCAAATGCGATGTTGAGCAAATTTCACAAAAAGTTCAATTTTTTCAAATTTTCACTTTTTCCACTTCGCCACTCCCTGAGCACGCTAGTGCCACCACTAGGCAGACAGAAAGACACAAGAAAGAGATTGATGATTTGACACATGACCAGTTTCCTGCCAATATTCTGGCTTGTCTCACCTCTTCCTGGAACATAATCTTTTTGTTTCTCAACCACTGCAGTACTTCTAGCTCCACTGTGAGTCAAATTAATATTTCACGGATCCCTCTTATAATACACATTTTAACTGAATACCCAAATGAGCTCACACAATCTTGAAACGGAAAAGTTATTTGGGCCATTGTTGATTGAGATAAAAAGGTGTCGCATGAAAGAGAGGACGCCAGCGGAGAGGGCGCGGGGAAGAGTGTGCGAGTGACAGGATGCAGGAAAGATGGGGTGGAAAAAAATAAGGGATGAAACAAAGGAGGAGTGAAGATGGGGGAGAGCTGGCCTGCAGAGAACCCAGCTCAAGTTTCCCCTCAGATCCCCGATGTCGCAACTCAAATAAATCATAATACTAATCAGGCCGGCCTGCACAAAGACACTGTTTAAGTGCGGCTCTCATTTCAATTTGAAAGGAATTTTAGCCGTACAAGTTTGGCTGAGTAACAAAAAACAAAAAAAAGGGGGGGGGGAGGGGAGGGATTATTCTGAAAGCATGACAGGCATTCTCACCCTTAGGGAGCTCCTAAGTCCAGCTCACAGTCTTTTTCTCGCTTAACCTCATAATTAAACCTGATGAAGATAGTCATTTAAATGGCCGCCAAGTAATGGTTCATAATACCTACTATGCACAAACTGTCCACAAAAGGAACATACAAATATTTCTGCATGGTTGCAGTAGTTTTCCCTTAACAATACAACTATGAGAAAATAATGAAGGTTAGAGATCAGCGTGGTGATTTCTATGGCACCATCACAATATCTGTTGTGCTTTTTATAGTGTTTTATCAGTTTTGCAGGTGCTTTCAATGGAGGTTCCCTCAAGCGACTGCCAGTTTTTCCAGGTCTTCTTTATTTTCATCTCGCATCTGTGAGTTAGAGCCGATCTGCCCTCCATGTGACTCCAAAATCGTTCTTACAGTTGATAAAGACGACCTGGAGGTCCTCCAGTGGGATCACATTCATCAAAGTGTTACACGAGCAGATGGAAGACTGTCCTCAACTGTCTCGGTCGTTTTAATAAGGAGCCCCGCGACCCAGGAGATGAGCTGGGATCACACTTACGTCTAGTGTGCCCTCGTTGATCACCACAAGACCCATGTTCTTCGTCAGCAGTTTGCATGAGTGTCCTGTAGGTGAGGAACAAACAGGAGACGCCTTTGTGATCAGATGACACAGAGAAAGACATGCACAAACATTCATGCATACATGCATGCACAAGGGCAGGCCTTGACACAGCAGTAGAGGCAACATTTGAAATCCAAGCAAGTTGTCTGCTAAATATGTATGACAAGCCATGGGGAATCTCTTTAGGACAAACCCAACCTCAAGAAGTACACATTTAGACTGCACAGCTGTGAGCTTTGTCTTAAGGGTGTAGGGTTTCAGAGCGCCACTGGGTTTGCTAAATCTATATAATTACAGCTAGATGACCAGCATTGAATGTCTTACTGAAGTACAAAGTCCAAAGCAACTTGCGTGGACCTGAGATTATTTGGCAACCTGAAAGCAATGAATCCACCCTAATGACAACATAGAAAATTGCATGTGACAAATGATACCAATAAGAGACTTTCCGGCCTGGTTTCCATTCCCTTGTCGTGCTTTTCTGGGAACTCCGTGAAGGAAAAAACAAGAAAAGAAACACATACTCGGTCCAGACTTGTGGAATGTGCCCAGGAGACATAAGAAATCTGCGGCGAAAAGCCCTGAATCACAGCGTCCCGTTTCTGGCGGGAGACGGCGATTCAGTTCCTGGGCTCCCCTGGGACCCAATTGGCCAACCCCAGAAATGCCGGGGTTTCTCCACAAAATGCCCCTAAAGGCATCTAGGGCTAAAGACACTGTGACAGACACAACAGACACTGTAAAACATCGAGAAGAGGCTGAACTTGCACCAGTCTCTTGCAAGCGCTTAGCAGTGGCTGTCACTGGGTCCTGCACCTTGCATTAATGGCGCCACTTTCAGATCATAAAACTCTAAGTGTGGGCCCCGCAGGCTGTTTCCATGTGTTACAGCTAAAGGTAATAATATAAAATATGAATAAGGACCTATAAAACAGAGCCTCCCTTCACATACACGCACTTCCACCAGAGGCACAGACTCACGTAATCTGTTTACCTTTCTGCCTATTTTGGTCTGATGTAATCAGGTCAGTTTTGGGCAGGAAGAGGGGCACTTGCCCTATTACTGCTACGCTATGGCGGCTGCCCATTTTCCTGAGAGTATGGGGACTAGTAAAGTGATCACTGGCTGGCCGGAGAGTAAAGGAAGGGTGGATTTGTTGTAGGGGGAACCTCTCCGGTGGTTGGTCTGGCAGGGCCAAGTGGCACCAGTTACATGGACACGAAGGACAACAGCCCAACAAGCCCTGGAGGAAGCAAGCCTGTGCAAAGACATGGTCGGGCCCCTGAAAGATATTCCCAAATGGGCCCCCTCCAAAGCAAAGGCACAACTATCCACACTGACATACTCATGGGCTCCCCCTAGTGGCTGGGCCCCTGAATGATTTTCCTGAATGGGCCCCCTTCCAAACCGAAGCCTCCACTATCCACACTGCCATACTCATGGACTTTCCCTAGTGGCTGGGCCCCTGAATGATTTTCCCGAATGGGCCCCCTCCATAGCAAAGCTATCACTATACACACTGACCTACTCATGGGCTCAGTGGCTGGGCCCATGGAAGTCTTCCCGTTTCTCCCCCATTACGGGCGGCCCTGCAGGAAAGTGACTGGAATACCATCAACAGAGGCTCTACAATGACTTTCTCAACCCCCAAACAACAGAGTAAAGTTAAACTGGTGAGAGACAGGGGGTCACTGGAATCAATGTGTAGTTCTTTATGACCTTAACAGATCACCAGCTGACACTCCTACAGGTACTGTATGGCTGAAGAGACCAGCACAGAGAGTTGGGGACTGGGGGCAATAAGCTAACTGGGAGGACTGCTCTAGTGAGGCAGAAAACGTTCAGTGTTTCTCAGCACACTCAGCGAGGGAGGGAATATCACGGTGCGTGCCCTACCGATGTTGATGGCAGTCTCTTGTTTGTCCCCGGTCAGGATCCAGATCTTGATGTCAGCTTTCATGAGGGTCTCGATGGTCTCGGGGACCTTGTCCTGCAGCTTGTCCTCGATGGCTGTGGCACCCAGCAGTTGTAGGTTCTATGCAGATGTGGAGGTGGTGTTCAGCACCAGGGGAATGTGTGTGGGGTGTTTCAGGGCACACACAGTATGAGAAGTCCAGGGACCATATATTCTCTATCTTGTTCAGGATTTGAAAGGCAAACTATCAAGTTTGTTGATTTGTTTCTGCATATGTGGTAAAATAGGTCCACTAGTGGCCACTATGCCTGCTTTGTGTATTCATGGGCATTCAGGTGACTGCAGTTTTATAGCTGTCACCAGCTCACCTGCCTGCCAGGGTAAATTTTGCAATAACTGCTCAAGAGTATATATTTCAGTTCCAATAAGATAAATACATACAAGATCATCACTGAAACTGTGGAATTTACAGAGCATTCGCTTTATGATGGCTATAGATTACCCCCTAGTGGTGGATGGGCATCACTACTCCTGTCCCACTGTGAATGTGCCATCAGCAAGGAGGTCCGAACAGTCAGCCCCACAGCCTCTGCTGCCATCCCAGACTAGGCCCTCTACTGGTAACAAAACGAACTCCAGGCAATCCCAAGCTTACGAACCTGCTCCCTACATGTCTATCTTTAAGTCCAATTTCTATGTAAGTCAGAAAAATAACGACAGTAAAAACAAAAGCAATTACATATGGTACTGTACTGTGAGCCGACGAACTGCTATGTCCTGCAATGTTTTCATGATTCATTTTATATAATTATTCTTTGTACAGCACTTTGGTCCAGTGCGGGTTGATAAAGTGCTTTATAAATAAAGTTGGTATGGTATGGTATGGTAATGGCCTTTATTGCAGTCCATTCGTAAGTGTGGGTTGTCCGTAAATCGGATGTTCTTAACCTGGGGACTATACACCTAACCAAGCCTCTCAACATCAGCAGCCACAGTATGAGTGACAGGGATCTGGAGTGTAAAAAATGGCCAGCTGGAGGTTAGGAAGCAAATAATGGTTATTTATGTAATGAAGGAACTCCAAATTTCACCAAAAGCACAAACAAAATTCCCCACATCATTTATCTGAGGCTTTAAATGGACTGCAGGGGATACAAGATCCACACAATGAATCAATTCATCAATAAATACATAAATTATTTATAGAGCTATAAACTAAAAATGCTGATCTATGCTCTCCTATAAGATTAAATAATGATTAAATAGGTCAAAAGGGTTTTTGTATTCTTGTCAGATACAAAAGGGACTTAAATGTCATTTCTGATTAATTAGTAAGTATTATGTCAGTATTATGAAACCAAAATATTCAAGCATATAATTTTTCCTATGCAGTTATTACACAGTAATGTAACCCCAGCAGAGAACAAATCTAATAGTATAGCACGGATTACTAAGATAATGCTAACGTCGGTAATGCTAACAGCAATATCTAAAGAATTTGCTAAATAAATTAAATCTATACAGTGGTGGCCAAAATTATTAGAACACCTGGCATATTTAAAAGGTTTCAGTTGTTTTTGTTGAACTGACCATTAAAATACCCATAAAACAAATGAAATATCTACAAAGTGATCATTATGCTCTATAAACGACAGAATAGAGCCTTCATAAGGAGAATCACTGTGCTAAGTTTGGACCTCAACCCCATCAAGCACATTTGTGACGAGTTGGAAAATAAACTGGACAGATCTATTGTCCATTTAACCCTCCTATTATCCTAGGGTCGTTTTCAAGTTTTAAATGCATAAAAGTACCACTTAAATTTTGTTTACTGCATCAAGGGTTTTTCACTTTTCCTGTAACTTCCATTTAAAGGAAAGCCTTTGGCTTGAGTGGCAGAAGGCAAGGGATAACATTAGTGTTGAAGATCTCAGGAAATATATTGACATTATGCTGTAATTGCTGCAAAAGGTGGCCATACCAAATATTAAACAAAATAGAACAAATAGAAACAAGTTGAAAGTGGATAAAAACAATAGGTCTCACTTCATCTGATATTTGTTATGCGCAACCATCTGCATATTCCATGAACATTATGAATTGAAATCATGTTTTGAAGGCCAAAAACTCAATATGTTAAGATTTGTCAGGTGTTCTAATAATTTTGGCCACCACTGTATCTCAGCCCAAGTAGCGGTGGTGCTGCTACTGGCATAAGCCTGATGCTCGCGGCAACGCGACAATTCACCCCGTGGCGTCCCACCTTCTCGATGAGCTCGTAGCTCTCCTCCAGTTTCAGGACACGGTTATTCAGGGCGGTTGAGGCACGCTGGTACACCTCCAGCCACTCGCGATATGTTGCCGGGGAGATGTCGGTTACAGCATAGCACAGCGTCCGCAAACCTGTTGGGGAGGGAGGTAAGAAGCAGACAGGCCTAAATCGTGATTAACCAGAAGCTAACATCAAAGTTGCTTTCAAAGACATACCATCTGGAACTTTTGCCTTGGATGTTTGTAGGTGGTGTTTTACCTTTTACCTATTTGTTTATTTTTGTCTAATTATCTGCAAAAGGTAGTTATACCAAGCTGGCTCTCTTTACCTGTCAGCGACCATTAGCTATCAATCATTTATCGTCGGTGAATTATAATAAAATGCCCAATTCAATTACAACTGGCTTTAAACGTTCAAACAAACTCCAGTCACAATAGCAATATTCCAGCTTCCATGAATAGGGGGGGGGGGGTCACATGACGCTTAATAATGCCCAATCAGATTCAGCAAGTCTGGCAACATAGGCAATACAGGCAACCCAAAAACAATAATCTTAAACTGTCCTACCAGCTGATACTAGAACATGCATTAACTTAGTCAATGTGTAGTAGTGAACAAGTCCATGATGTGGTAGCTGTGTCACAGTAACCACAGCAACATTATGAAGGTGTTCACTGAACAAGTAACCTTTACAGGGTTCAGCAACTGTCACTGATCCGATCAAGTGATCCAAGAGCTAAAGGGAGCTTTCATATGATAAAACTTGTGCAAAGTAAAGAATAAAGCCAGTTTTCCAAGTCATTAAAAGGGAAATAAGCAAAAACAGGGAACAGTTCTGTGTATGAAAGGACTTACAGGTTTCAGTTTATTTATGTGGGAGTCCCTGCGACAGTCTGTGTGTTTCAGTGAATGCTTAATTGCTTACAGTACCAGTCTAATGGTAGGATGTGCCAAGCTGGCTACTTAGGAGAGTGATAGTGTCACATCACAAGACCAGGCCAAATGTCCCAAACACTGAAACTGTTTTGGAGAAGGCTGACCTGAGAGTGAAGGAAAAGCAGCCAATGAGAGCTTAGCCTACAGTGTGTGTGGGACCTCCTTCAGGACAAGCAGGCATAGGCAGGGAGGCCACCTGATGAAGCTGGCATAGAGGAGAAAGTAGGTTCAGCCAGTCCCTGGAGCAGTTGCGGTTAAGGGCTTAAAGTCAAGGGCCCAGTGGTGGCATTACTCTGCCGATCATGGGATTTGAACTGCCAACCTTCTGAGTCCCAACTCACAAAACTGCCCCCAGCCCCCAACAAATTATTTTAAAATACTTTCTTAGTCAGTGCTAAATTCCATTTACGTTATCTTGTAGTTTTGTCGTCTTTATGATTATTCTTTCTTGGTGTAGGGGCGTCCTGACTTTTGGCTGGTACTGTGCATGTGAGTTTATATGTATATGAGTCCCTATAGATGCCGACAAATGTGCAGGGAAGAGAGAGCACTGCTCCTACCCTCTGTGGCAAACTGCTCCAGATGCTTCAGCGTGATCTCCTTGTACCTGGAGCTCTCCGCCAGCCGCTCGTAGATGACTGTGTCCTGCCGGAGAGATGTTAGCTGGAGCTTCTCCTTCCCTGAGCGGCACCCCACTGCTAACTGCACCTGCAGCAGCTAAACTACATAATTCTTGCGAATCTGCAGTGTGGGACATGCACAAATTTATGAAGGGCCCGCATAACACGTGTTTGTTGTTTGCCGGTCATTGTGGTCCTCTTATGAACCCTGGAGATTACGGTTGTCTGGTGCACGGCTAAGTAAGAAAAAAGGCCAACTCACAGCTCCCTTGCAGTACAGCCGGATCTTTCCGGATGGGGTGCGCATGATGACAGACATCCTCTTCCGGTTGCTATGGGAGACCAAGCAAGTAACATATGGGACATTAAGCCAGACTGCAAATAAGGTTGACTACTATTCTTACACATCTGAGCTCCTAGCCCATAAACTACTCATAACATGCTTTATTGCAAATTTGTTATTACTTAAACGTCCGGACCCTGCTTAACAAAAGTAAGAATGCATGCCCAAGTGTAAATTAGCAAAATTAGTCCAGGGTTGACTGCATTGTGCAACAAAATAAATGCACAACAGAAGGCAGTGGTTTAAGAACTGGCGACAACGAGAAGAATTTCTATTCTACCAGAAAAAAAAACAAACAAAAGAGGACAATTTTAGCTCATTAAAGTCAGTTTGAGTGATGTGAATCAGCTAAGAACAACTGTGCGTCCACTGAGACAACAGAAGAAAATCCATTTAAACTGATTCCTGGGATTAAGCTAATGATACAAAGGAAAAACTCATTAAGGCGGCCATTAAGCTGCTTATTACAGTGGAGGATGGAAACTGAGAACGGAAACAGCAGGACAGAACAAAAGACAGGAAATGTATACGCAACAGCATGGCGTATTTAGATGGTTTTATGTATTCAGAGATATCAGATGATCCTCTGAATTTGCTACTGCTGCTGGTCACAATTCTGGATCCAAAAGTCAAGGCCTGAAATGTGTTTAATCATCTTGCCCATCAGTCAGTGTCTAAGCAAAAGAAAACCACAACTGGCTGATAAATCTGGAAACAACATGAAAGTGATTTCATAAAGTTACGGGAAATGAGGTTTCGGAAACCGCAAAAGGAGATATAACCACTGTCAGCCAATAAATGTAATCAAGGTGAAGGAGATAAACCGGTCATCTGTGGACAACAGACAACAATACCACCCACTGAGGGTTAATCAACCAGGCTGTCCCATTCACAGCTTTATGCTACAGGAAGCAAAGGACTTACTGAACAAGAACACCATGTACCTTGTAAACTCCAGCACATTTAACAGCTCGTATTTTTCTTCTTCACCAAGCTATGGGAGAAAGAATAAAGTTTAATAAATTTAATGTTTAAAATGCTGAGCCGAATATAACAACAGTAAACAGTAGCAGAGCAGAAAATGAGTTGCAGAAATTTTGGCTGCTGCAATATGCATGTTTCACATTCTTTTTTTATATAAAGGAATATTTCTGCTGCCCACATGAATACTTTTATATGGAGGAAGGAAACCTCTTAAGATCGAGCCATCAAAATGTCAACATTTATGAGTCAACCACCAGAGGGCAGTAAAAGGACAAAATGGATTGTTTATATTTTTACGAATAAATCACTCAAAAATAAGTGGCATAGTGAAATGTTCTTACAATCCATCCATCCAGTATCTATCGCCCCATGTTTTATGCAGGGTCCCGAGGGGTTGGGAGCATATCCTGGACACTAAGGGTGCAAGGCAGGGAATAAGAATGGATGGGGCACCAACTCATCGCAGGGCAGGGGCATAGGGGGGACGTATCCCACCAACATTTCATTTGACTTCATTCACCCCCCCAATAAACAGAATGTTGATTTCAAATTATTCATCAGCATTTTTGCAGGGCACACATCCACACTTACGGAAAGTCTGGCAACCTCAATTCACCTTACCGTGTTTTTGTACTGTGGGGGAAATCGGAGTACCTGGAGGAAACCCCACGATGACATGGGGAAAACATGCAAACCCCACACACATACAGCCACGCTGAAGACTCAAATACCAGTTCAAGAGATGTGAAGCCAAAGTGCTAATCACTGCACCCCCTGTGTTATTGCCACCAATGGGAAATTAATCTATCCATCTCTATTAAATTGCTACTTTCAATAAAATCTGAAACGAAACAGCAAATTATTGTTAATGTGTAAATTTTTACCTTTTCATTTTTGCAGCTATCCTAAAATAAATCAACCAATCCATCCATCCATCCTCAAACCATGTATCCTGTGCAGGGTCAGTGGACCACCCCAAAATATGCACACTATTAGGTCCCAGAGAGATTATGTTGGTTATATCCACTGCATGTATAGAAAGAACATTACCCATATTATTCCATTCCCTTTAATCTTTATAATCAGAGTATTTACAAATCATACTGACACTATGGGCGATTAAATGTCATAAATGCAGTATAAACTACAGTTCTGCAAAGACTCAGTGCTTCATTTAGCCTGTAGTGATGTTAATTATGAGACCGTAAAGAGGCAATGTAAACTCAATATGATTTCACAAGGCTTAAATGACACAGGAGAATGCCATTTTTACGATCAAGGAAATGCAAGACAATTTACTGGTGCGGTAGCACAGATGGGGATGTAATTCTGCATATTTGGACAGGTTCTATATTAGTAGTTTGCAGTGCTTGTTCCGGCTGTCCACAGTGTGCAAACTTCCCCAATGGTCTTTAAGAGGACCTCAGTACTCGACTAAATATAGATGACTAAATAAGTTATATTGGGAAAATAAGTTACTGGGTACAGTTAAAACCTGCACACACTGGCTGACTTCTGTGTTTTTATAAACGGAAATACCATTTTTTAGAATATGTGACATATTGTCCTCCACAGCATCTCTGAGCAAATTAGGCATGGTCAACCGAAAAATATTGCTGGGTTTTCTTAGAAAAATGACAATATAAATATATAAAATGATATTTAGACGGCATTTGACACCTGATGGATGAGATACTGTCTTGATGCAAGATTGAAAACAGCTGTCAATGGTAATACCTGCCAGTAGGTGGCAGTATTGGCAGTCACAGTAATGTGACTAACAGTAGCTGCCTTGCGTGGGACGCCTTGCGGGAGGGAGCATTGCCGGAGGCAATGTCCTTAACCTCAGAGGCCTGTTGAGACCACGAGGCAGACTGAGATGTCTTTCAAAGGCAGGCCGATGCCTGAACACACACATCACCCAAATCTCAAGACACAGCTTGTCAGGAGCCACATGGGAATGCTGTCTGCCAGAGCACTATTATCTACTACTGCCTTATCGACAGGAATGACAGCAAGGCATGCAAAGTCAATAGGGACCGCTCAGAATCACATCAACAACAGGAGATACTGTATGGCTGTGAGGCTGGACACAGCTACGCAGGGCTTCGAACCTCTGACCCAAAGGTGTGTCAGCCCCGGTGCCCTCACCAAACGACAACCCTGACTGTCCACAGCAATACAGCAAATCCACCATGAATATCTGCATACAGAAGGTAAGCACCCCTGGGTCAGTTTGTGGTTGCCAGGTCAAATCCAATGGCTGGAACAGTGATGCCAACCTTGGACCTGTAAGCAAGGACCCTAACCTCCAGTTCCAGGGGAGTTGCACACTGGCTGACCCTGCACTATGTCCCCGAAACCTATTCTGACCTGTATGCATGTCTCATGGAGAGCCAAACTGCAAAGGTGAAAAGGACGAATAAAGTGTCACTGTTCTTTATTTAAGTTCAGCGACTTAGCAGATTTGAGGATGTTTATGGAACTGGGTTATGGGGGTAAAATGCTTAGGAGTGAGCAAGTCTGCCAGTGTCTTTTCCATAGGTGCCAAAGAGGACGGCCACCTCCCCATCAATGGGCATGACTGCCACTCCCACAGACAAATGGTGTGAACCTTGAAACAAACCTGAAGGTCATAATTAGCTGATGACGAAAAACAAATGAATGGGAGTCTTCCTTTTAGTCCCCTAACAAATATCCAATCAATAACGTGACCTTTCTGACAACTCCAAAGCAAATGCATCATATCAATCTGGTGTAAATGTTCACTAAGGACCATATTTCTTTTTCATAATGCTTGGTCATTATGAAATGTCTACAAAAATTGGCCTGGCATTTTGAGACCACATGCACACACGCACAAATATGCACACATGTACACTTTGTATTCAGCTTTGTGGGGACGTCATTAATTTCTATATGAAAAACCGTAATCATGACCCACACACGCAAACAGACACATAAAAACATCAGATCCAAAGGTGTGAATATCAGGTCCAGAAAGAAAAAAACTGAACAAAATTTGGTTTCAACCAACCAGTTTAGTATAAAGAGCCACAGTCACAGAGGACTCAGCTGGTCGGTTGAAACAAAATTTTGTTGTGGATTTTTACTGTCTGGACCTAAAATGTACACCTCTGACTCGATCAGTTAGACCAAGGCCAAATTTGCAAAAGGAGGCAGAATGGACATTTTTATTAAGTAGTTTTAAGGAGAAATATGTTCCTAAATCCTAATGCTCGGCAGGAAATGGATTAAAAGGTGGACATTGCACGATTCTTCTTTAACCAATCTGTCAGACTACTCTGTCAGTATCCCAGATAAGAAACTCAAAGCACAGCGCCAAGAGCTGCCCTCCTGTCTGAAGTATAAATAATCAGGCAACCTTCTGTACCGCAATTCAATTGCGCATAATTTGAAGCTGCTGATCCAGATTACTGGACCGTGCTGGCGCCTGTTAGCGGAGGCGAGGAGGGGTTCCCTGCAGTTGGGAGAGTGGTGCGTATAAGATCCTGATACAGTTCCTGAACTGGAAGACTCACTTATGTGGCATCGAGTGCATATTAAAGTGTCAGGCATATTAAATTAAGCGTATGTGCATTTTTGTCACCGATGTAAATTTAACACAAAAAAACCCACATGATGTCCAACTAGCCAGCATATACAGATTTAGCAACATTGTAACTCTCTAGCAAATTAAGACAGGATTGCTATTTTTAGGCAATTTTTTTTCTACAAATAGCCTCCTAATGAGAAATGATAGTATTTAACATGCTTCAACATATGTAACATAATGCAACTTCAGGCTTTTTACTATAACAATTTCACTTTCCTGAATGTTGTCAGAAATCTATACTCATTTCAAAGTTATGTTCTCCGTGAGAGAATTCTTTTAAGTGGAAGAAATAACATTACTTTTTAGGACAGTGGTTTTGTGCACAGACTCTGAAGCCAACTTGGTGTGTATATTTATTATTTGGAGGTCCTTGGTTTAAGAATGACTGAAAAACCCTCTTACAGGCTAAAAAGGATTTTAATGGTTCAAAAACCAGGTCACAATTTTTTTTTTTTTAACTACGTCTTCAAGCACATTGTGGAAAGTCCAATTAGTATAAAACAGCAGTTGGGTATGGGAGGGCTGCGTTTTAATGTAAATACCACAGCATAATTGTTATAACTAGACAAAAACTACAATTAACAGGAAAACATTGAAAAGGAAAAAAAAACACACATCACACATTAGGTTCTTTGTTCTCAAGCTTATTTCCACTTCCATTGAGCTGTATTCTGTTTAGTTCACCTGCAGCTTGTTAACCCTGTGATTGGTTTATGAGGACGTGGGGGAGGGGACTTATTATTGATTGTTATTGGTTTATGAGGACGTGGGGGAGGGGACTTAACCATGTGATTGGTGTATGAGGACGTGGGGGAGGGGACTTAACCATGTGATTGGTGTATGAGGACGTGGGGGAGAGGATTTAACCATGTGATTGGTGTATGAGGACGTGGGGGAGAGGATTTAACCATGTGATTGGTGTATGAGGACGTGGGGGAG
>JAODKL010000056.1:413700-429574 GCA_026780765.1 Petrocephalus schoutedeni
TAAATTATCTTTGACCTGTATTACATTGCAAACAATACAACAGCACATTATTTAATGTGTTCCTCATGAATTTTATCATTTTTCGCAAAATCATGTATTCCAATTTTTGGTTCTTGCAACACATTTCAGAAAAAGTTGGTACAGGAGCAATTTAGGACTAGTAATCAGGTAAATTGGTTAAATAATGATGTGATTTGAAACAGGTTATGTCAACAGGTGATTGTAATTATGATTTGGTACAAAAGCAGCATCCAAGTAAGGTCTAGTCCTTTAGGAGCAAATATGGGCCGAGGACCGCCAGTTTGCCAACAAATACGTGAGAAAATTATTGTTTGAAATGTAATACAGGACAATACAAAATAATTTAACAAAGTACTGTTTTTAGTTATAAAGACGTTATAAAATATTTTGCATAATACTGCAAATCTGCTTTACAAACTAATATTTCCAGGATTCATAGTGCCTATGAGGCAGATGTTTCCTTAATAGTTGTGTATGGATAATGTTGGGCAGTAGCATTGCTGCAAATTAGTTTAACTACATTTTCCAGTAGTGAGGCTGAAGTCGTCGGTTCATTGAAGTAGCTTGGTAGCTCGGACAAGCGATGCATCGCTACAACTCCCCAGACTGACAACCAAATCATGTAACTTGTGTTGGAGTTGGCTCAGTATATGTCTAACGCCACACCCACCACCTGCTGTAAACCAACTCTATTTATGGAAAAGCCATTTTCAATTCAATCACCCCCCATCATGTTAGAGGACGCCACGGTGACATCATGGCCATACCTCGATAATGTAATGAAATTAACAGAAATGACTGAAAAACTGTACATATTCAAACACTTACTTTTTAGTCCAAAGACAAAGCTGTTGTCCAACTTGTCATCAGCTGTTTCTGAGCCTTTTTGAGGTGTTCTTAATTTGTCCATTTCAGTGTGCTATTTGAGTACCATCGTTATAGAAACCTATTCGCATGTTTTAAAGCTGGTAGTCCTGATGGACGGGTTTACGTTTTTTCGGTTTTTGAAACCAGTCAGGACATAAAAAATGAAAAATGAAAAATATATTGAATATATTTCTACTAAATAATTATTTAAAAAATCCGGGTTATTACATTTTAAAGTATATACATTGTAGTTACTTTTGCTGGGTAAACTGTTGCGTAATTTGCTCCCTTACGCATAGCTTTCATGTAGTTCAGCTGCACTTTTTCAGAATAACTAGGAGCTTAGCGTAATACTTTATTTTTTTTTTAGTAGCCTGCCAAACACTGCATAAAGAGATATAACTCAAAGGGTCACCTGTTGCGACTAGGATTTGTATGGCACCCGTTTGTACTGGAATGACCTATTATTCCTGAATGGACAGGCATATGATGTTTGGATTCACAGACATTGGATAACTCTTGTAACTAATGTCTCTGTATATTTGATGCAGTGGAATGGAAACAAATATAATCTCCAGCATTAAAATTAATTAAATGGGAGTGACGTCACAATCATTCCTTCCTCTGATCACTACTTTATTGGTCTAAAGCGAACATGCCCATTAATGCCTGGAAAAAGCATTAATTGCTTTGAATTATAAATAGGGAGGGTTATACGGGTAGAATTTAGTCATGGCAATCTGAATAAGGTTTCAAAATGGGTTTTATCAGTTAGGACACACCATCCATACCAATCTTAAAATTATGCCTGCTAAGTAACTTTCAAATTAAAATATATTAAAGGATCCATGCAATCTAGACTTAAAAAAACAGTGAATAATGCTTTGGAAGTTAATTAGGCCGGCGTCAGGCTTCAAAGCTGACAATGTCCTTGGCGAGATATACTGTATGACAACCCAATGCTCTGCATGCTTACAGGCATCCATGTAATATACCTTTGGTAAAACAGTAATTTAATGGCAAGAAATTAATTACACAGAAAAAAGATCTAAATAAAAACAGAGCCACAGATGGTTAAGTTGAAACAGAGTAGCAGGCTGGTACCAAACTAACCAACAGGGCTCTGTTTGAACAAGAAGTCCAGGATGATAGCGGACTTAGCTTTGTGGGTGGAGTTGGCGAGGCGGGGCTCACCTGGAGAAGCCGCCTGGTAGATGATTGTGTCACCTGACCTCTCAGGGACGGCTGTGTGACACAAGGCCATCATGGTCATGAACTCCATAATGACGGGGGCTGTGGGCTGAACACACACACGTACATACACACACAAAGTAAAATTACCCACCATGCAGTCACATTTCCAAACACTGCGGGAAAATTGTAATTGCCACAGATCCAAAATTGGCCTTGCATAGATGTCTAGCCAATTAGCAAATGACCAAAGTATTACACTGTAACTTGTGTACGTCTGGCCAAATCTATGTGTGCTATGTGGGTAGCTAATATAATATTAGCCATTAGTTATTATAATGTTAGCTATTAGTAATTGTACGTGATATTGACACAAAATGAGACAACAACACACCAGCTCAGGCACTATCAACAATCAATGGTGTTTCTCTCATACACTTTTTCCTTGGTCTATTGCCCAAATCAGTACCTGGGAGTTACCATCACCCGAGTCAAAAGGGGTGGCGCTAAGAGCTGGGCCACAGCCACATTCCACAGGTGCATGACATCTTACACTGACTATTCCAATTCACAATCCAAAACTGACCTAAGCAATGAGCATCTCTAATGAAATCCCACGCCCAGACAGCATCAGTACCATTTCATATAACACCCAGATGCAATAAGATCTGTCCAGGCTTTTGTTGATTAATAATGCAGGAGAAATAAAATATAAAAGTTTCTAAAGCTGACCCCCCCCACCCCAATGCCTCCAGAAAATTTCAGATGACATAACAGGAAATTTGGAGGAGCTGGAAGTGCAGTCACCAGGGAGACATCAGAGCTCCAGCCTCAGATCCATTACAGTGCTTTGCAGCTCAATCAGTGTAAAGTCTCCTCTGTAGTATTTTTCCTGTGCGCAAATCCTATGCAAAGGCAATTTAGGTGAAGAGTCTGAAGGGTACAACAGCAGTTTTATTCTTTAACTAACGCACCCCCTGCTGCCTCAAAAAAAAAAAAGAAAACAGTACCCAGAGGCCCAACCTAAAACCCATCTTACCAAACCTGGTTAAACTACACACAGCATGGACAGTGAATGTTTTTATTTTTACCTTAACCATTCATTGATATAATTTATTTTTGATCATTCATCCTTAAATTTATTATTTTTATGTTTATTACTGATTTTCCATCGTTTCATTTGTTTTTTGTATTTATTTCTTTTCTGTGTCAATGGACAAAGAAATTTCTCCCCACAGGGAATTGTTTTTCATTATTTTAATTATTTAATCTTATCTTACGTTGATAAGTGAGAATTACTGACAAATTCCTGGCTGTCACACATTGTAATCTGATTCATTCCCAGTATGCTTTGGTATATTTAGCCTCAAAGTTGCCATTGTGTTCGAAAACCAAATCAGCCGAATACACTGGTCTCTCCTCTGGAAACAGAGAGGTGCATTGTGGGAGTGCTGCACTTGCTTGCCAGCTGTTGCAAGGCCATCTCACCCCCCAAGGAGGTGTCTCCGGCTTAGCCGCCAAACAGAAGCTGTTGACTGTGGTCAGGGAAAAAAATCCACTCGTATCAATGAGAGCCCAAAATTAGGCTCCATTGTGGAGGCGAGTCAATATTTCCATAAAAACATCAGAGAAAAGGAAAAACAAATGGGCCTCTGAATCAGGGCCTGCCACACTCTTGGTCCTTTGCATGATAATATAAGGCCCAAGTGTATGATTTCTGCTCTTATTAAAAAAAATAAAAAATAAAAAAAATAAAAAAAACCTGCCTGTTTACAACAGTAGTCTAACAAGGAGAAAGAGGTCATGGTGTTTGTAGGATTCTTTGCTTCAAAGGTGTGTGTGGCAAAGGAAGCTTTTACCATATCAAAGGCCTGTCAGTGGAAGGGAAGAACAGAGGCGGCGAGAGAGCAGCCATGCATTTGTCTGTGTGGGAGCAAGAATCTGTCCATCAGCGAGCATGGACGCGTGAACGAATGAGGCTCGCGCTCCGCAATCGAATGTTTGCGAGAGTCTGAGTGCTAGCCTGTGAACATGAGTGTGTGCGATTCTGAGTGTGTGTCTGTGTGAGAACGAAGGGCAGGGCACTGACTTTATTTGTATATTGTGCTTTGCTGCAGAATATAGCTGGCATCCGGTTCACTGCTCAGGACGGGGGGGTGGGGGTGTTTCGAAAAAGGCCCAGAGCAGCCAGTTACATGCGAGCCTCCCTATGGTCCTATAGGTACCGGCTGGTCATAAGTTGTGAGAAATGACCTGCCGCTCTATTCAGCAATAGCCTTTCTCCAGGACACAGAGAGCCCTAGAGAGGCTGAGTGTGTATCCAAGGGCCTCGCAAACCTGGCTTTCCGCGATGTGGAGGGGTGGTATATTCTGACATTGGCTTTTATTAAACTTTATTTTCTGTGTGTCTTCAACTTTCAGGATCAGCATACCAACCTCAAGCTTTTCCTAGGTGCAGGTTTTTCAATGGAAATAAAGTACAATTAAATCATAGCCTTCTCCAGAAATGCTTAAAGAAGCCTGAGTTGGATGCCAGGGGCAACTGTTGCTCAGTAGAGCAGAATTTTAATGAACCTGTACTGATGAGATGGTCGGACTTGGCTGGAGGTGGCCGGTTGAGAGCTAAGGACGCAGCATCATGGCAGCAGCCTTTTAGAACATACTAATTAGACTCAACTGCTAAAAGACCACTGGGGTCGTGTAAGAACACCGTTCTGTGACCCAAAACTTCAGGTTAAGTTTTCGAGGCATGAAACAGTGAGGGCTGCTATCCAACCTGTAGATTTTTCAAAAGATTTTAATGTGGCAGCTTAGCATTCCTTAGCGTTTGTGAAAAATGACTGTTGAACTACATGCAGGGGCCAAAAGAAACAGGAGAGATCCAGGTGTGGAAAAAATGCATTCAACTTTTTTGAAGTACAGAAGTGTGGCTTAACCGAGACTAAATCCACCATTTCATACTCCAGGCAACTTTGTGAAGCTTATGTACTTTAAAACCTCTGAACGTCATTTAGAAATACAGTTTTACCAGTATAACACAAGCTATTGCATTGGTAATCAATCCCTGTTACCTAATTAGGGGCTGAAGGCAGCAACCGCTGGTGTTGTGGAAAATGGACCAATCAGCAACACCGGCTCTCGGGCTGCCTTCACGCTTGGCCAATCTCAGGCATCCGTGCGAGTCCGTGTGGCTGGCTCAATGGCATGTGCTGCCTCGCAGACCGATAACTCCTTTCTTCGCATCATTGGGTGACAGGCAGCACTTAGGTTTAATCAGGCCAATCAATATGATTTACTGCCACAGGGCCCATTGCTTTGTGGGGGGGGGGGCACCGCCTGCAGGGCCTGTTAGGCACTCAGTATTAGGGGGATGAAATACTGCTGGCCATTTATTCCACCTGATAAACAGTAATCTAAATTTGTGGGGGGAGGGGGCAGTCTTGTTTAGTTCTGTTTTCATTCACCTAACAGCAGCGCTCATTGACAGCGATTCGCAGACCTTATGGCCAGGCCATCGCCGGAGGCGATTTCAGTACCGCCCTGCACGGTACATCCACAACATCCTGGGCCACCTTGACAAAGCTGTCCGATTAAGTACCGCATGTTATTTTCCTTACATTCAGACGCTGGCAATAATGAATGTAGGCCAACAGGGACCGTGTAGAGGTAGGATGAAGATCCATCGATCAGGAGCTGTTTGTTCCCTCACTGCTACATTTTCTGAGGTCACGTGGCATACAGGAAGGCGATTCACAGGCCAGGCCGCTTGGGAGCGACAATGATTGTGTGGTCAGCCCAGCACAAGGCATGGCTGGATGCAACCGAATCGGTACTTACATGGTTGTTCTGCAGATTCTCTAGGAGGCTGGGGTCACTGAATCCGGCTTCCTCAGTTAACATGGTGTGCCTGAAAGAGAGAGAGGGAGAGAGAGAGAGAGGTGCAGTTGGCTTTTGGCTGGCTTGCAGAGAGGAAAAACACAAACATATGGAGGGAAACCCCCTCAAGGAGTGGGCGGGGCCAGCAGTAGGGTCCATGAGCATGCGCTGCCGCGAATCACACACTTCCCCCATTCCACCCTCCGATGTTGCGTTTGAGGATAAGGTAATCCAAGCAGACCCACATAAGCCCAAAATAGAAGGAGCCTTATGCAACGGAAGATTATGTTAAGTCACGGCTTCGAGGCGGGAGTACAGTATGTCAGCAGAAAACAGAGCGGGAACGACGATCAAGTGCCTTCGTACACGGACCACGACTACGTGCTTTTTACAAAAGCAAAGTCCTGCACGGTTAATCCCGTTAAGCTGAAGTACAGTATACCCGCTACAAGGGTGGAACGCCGTTTCCAAACGACGCGATGACCAAGGAAAGAGTCACCGATAGCACGGGGCCTACTAATGCCGAAATCTTTATGAGGTTAACATTTACTTTCACCCCTGCAGGAATTCCCTGGCAGATGGATGATCTCTCGGAGGGGGAAGATCCCTGATGAGAAAGAGGCTACAGTTACAGGACCTTGTGCTAAATGAGGTCAATGAAGATTGCACTTAAGTTCATAATACTACTGAAAGGTCTATGTTGTGCGCCACATTAAATATGTCAGGGATGTTCATTAAAAGGCACCATTTGGATAGCTGGGTTGAAGCTGCTGACTTTTGGGTCTATAGAGGCTGTGGGTCCCTTCTGTCCAGCAGACTAAGGACCTGCTCCTTTCTCCTCACAGCCTTCACGTTTGGCATTTTCCTCAAGCTAATAAGTTTGATAGGTGGATAATAAAGTGCATTGTGTGGTTTGGCAGGTTAGGATGCTGTGTCTATGGTCAGAAGGTCACTGGTTCAAAGCCTCAAATGGCTGGCAGAATGTCGTCACTGTTGAGCAAGGCCCTTAACTGGCTGACAACCGTTTCTCAAATGCACGTTACTTTGGAAAGGCCTCTGCTAAATAAAATAAAACTTTACAACAACTGGACTATACGCTTGCTTACATGGACTGAAGAGCTGCATATGAGGCCACACTCACACCCCACTATCAAGTGAAATGACACATGATGCACCCATTCTGAATCTCTCTCTTGAGGCTATACAGTGGGTGTCTCCATTCTAAGCAGACATGTCACTGAGGTTATCCCTGGTCACTGTGCAACAATTCCAGAAGCATCTTGACTTCACAATGATAAACTTTCACGGTATAATGATAATGTCATACAGTCATTTAATGAAAAGTGTGAAGGTATCATTGTACCTGCTATTAATAAGAAGTGAAATGTAATGTTCCCTTAATATTGCTATGATTCCTAGCTTCCAAATATAGGAGTAGCCTACCCTGCCTCAAAAACAAACCCTACTGCTTTCTCCAGGGGTCCAGAATCTGAGGAAGCCTTTCCTTGCCAATCACAAGATGCCTGTGCAATCTAATGCCACATCGGCACACCATGTTCCAGGGTGCCTGCAGTTTGGTAAGTACAGTGTCTGCTATATATCTTGCTTGATGTTCATTGAGGCCTGCAGGCACAGTTATGGGCCCTTTCTCTCTTAATGTGCCTCTTAACATCTCCCTTGAGAAATTTTGCCAGCCAGAACATTCAGCCAGATGGCAGGAAGGATGCAGGAAAGTTCTTCTCTGCACTAGCAATAAGAAACGTGTGCTGAGTTTAGAATCAACGCAGAAGTGTGCCGCTGGGCTACAGGGAGAAACCGTACTGAAGAAGACAACTGGCCCATCACAGAACGGATTTTTCCGAAGCTGATATTCCACAGAGGAGCAAGCAGAGGAGGGTGTCGGCCGCAAGCCACCCTGACACCCAAAGCGCCTCACAAATGTGAAGAGGCAAAAAAGCACACCAGGCAGGGAGGCCTTACCAGTCATCATCCATGGAGCTGTAATCTTCAGCGTCAAAGCGATGGCTTCCAGGAGCATAGAGAAAGGGAAGAGGGGGCAGAAGGTGACACGTGTCCGTATGGCAAGATAAACCACAGTGGAACTCTCGTGTTGAACTTTAATGGCAGAATTCATCTGGGTCCCAAGCAGAACAAGAGTGCGTTTAGGAAAGACACAGGTCCTCTAAAATAATGCAGACATAGCCTGCAGACATCAGTACAAGGGTTAGGGCTGGTGGAACAGAATACATGGAGAGAGATGAGTACAGCCAACCAACGGTGAAGAAGAGGCCACCATGCACGGGACAACAGCAACAACAACGACAACGTTTTTCCATTTCAGAATGGAGCGCTGAACAGAGTATGTGAGATTGGGGAGAGAGATTTTCACACCTAGGTAAAGAGAGTAGTTCTGTAAATCATAGTCTTGGCTGACCTTTGGTAAATTCTCTTTTGGGAGATACAGGAGATGGACTCCTCATAAAACATGCTGAGAATAAGACTATCCGGAAAGCCTGATTTGTGTTAAATTAAATACATGACCTCTTATAAAAAATGTAACTATATAAAGGGCAGTTCATTTGTCTTGGGACTTTTTAGATAACTACAGGATGCTGAACCATTGGTGGCTATAATTATAGCTACCAGTATATTTTTCTGGTCTCTACAATAAATTAACACAATCACTAAAGTTCACTAGGACAGCCAACTAGAAAAGCATCTGCCATCAAAATGAAGGGTAACTAATCCTGATCCCCATGAGCTATAATTGCACTGATCTGCACGAGCAGCCCTGATACAAGCCAGTCTTAAATCAAACAGAAAATGTTTAACCATCATTATGTGATGTAAAACCATCCATGGGTTTACCTATAAAATCCTCAGTTACATTGTCACTCTGTTTCTCGGCCATCTTCCACTGCACAAGGATTTCCACAGGTAATACTTGCCAACCCACAAACCATCGAGGTCTGACTATTTTCTCAAGCAATTATCCTCTTTCAAACCCTGACAATTGCATCTAGTAAATATCTATAGATTGAAATATGAGAATCGATTCTCAAGATTCTACTGGATGGTATACACCAAATACTTAGTCCTAAAGAAACAGTATTTGAAATAGTCCTGAAGAAATTGTATTTTTTTTTTTGGCGGTGAATTATAGCTGTTCAGAAATCCAACAGCCTGTCAAACTATAAAGACCGTTGAGCATACTGTCCACACCGCAGCCTCTGGAGAAACACCAGAGAAAGACCCTGAACCAAAGCTCTGGAATCATAATTCAGGAAAGAATAAGGCCAGCATAATGTCACTGATGTCCAATTGGTGATAGGAGGCAAGTGTGTTAATAAAACCCAAACCGCTTTGGGTAGGCCAGGGTGTGGGGGAAAATGTGGGAGTGTGATACTACTTACTTAAACTGAATTATAGCCGTCAGAATAAATAGCACTTTAAATAGGAGATCTAGGGGGCAGAGGCCAAAGGTATACCTGACCCAAAACTAAAAATAAACCGAAAAATGCAGGCATTTGTAACACCATATGATAGAGCTGAACGATTTATCGATTTCAAATCGAAATCGCGATTTTAAACGATGCAATTAGCAAATTTAGGATATGCATTATACAGCACGTCTGACCCAGGGCTTAAAATTGTCGTGAGAACAGTTTGACGAATTCATTCCATCCTCCTTGTGTGACAGTCAGTCTCACCAATCAGAACTGCTGTGCTCCCCACGTGCCAATTATATTAACCAATCAGAAGTGGTCCAAAATGACTGCATATACACTCACAAACACAGACACATAAAACCAAAGGAAAACGTTACATTTGCAGTGCAAAAAAAAACATTGGTTGCGCCGCTGAGTCGTAAGTGAATTACCTACCTATTTAATGGTCAGAGATTATTCACAGAAAGGTCCTATTATTAGGGGTCTAAGAAGCATTAGCCACTTCTGGAATTGCTTTATTTTTATTATTTAATGCAATAGTGGCTTTTGTGACAGTAGTTTTATTCTCTGCTAATTTGACGTTTACTAAGGGTGAAAAAGTGATCGAGTGCCGTTTGCAAACGTGGCACTTATAATGCGCATGTAAAAATACAATCACTTTACCATGTTTGGGTTGCTAGAGAATTTTTCTATGGTTTATTAGGGGTGTGCTCTATATCTTTTTTTTCTTTATTTTGCAAAATAAATGCATTTCGGATTCAATTTATATATTTCCATTCTTATTTTTGGATTAATAGCAGACCGAGACATCGTGAAGGTAGTGAATGACGAGCCGACTCACATATGGGAGAGAGCAAGGCTTTTGTTACATCCCTTAACAGGACTAACACGGGCACTAAACTAGCACCGAGCTAACGGAACAAGCGGAACATGGGGAGTTCAAACGCTGGACCACAAGACACACACACGGTGGGAAGCTTACACAGAAGTGAGGGCACGGGAGATTCGGACAGGGCGCACACAACACGAGGGCAACATACAATAATAATAATAATAATAATAATAATAATAATAATAATAACCACAGTCGGTAATACAACTAGTTAACAACAACAACAACAGAACAAGGGGCTATTTACAATTCACCCACGAGCATGTTCGGAAACGCTGATCTCCGCCAGTGCTACAGTACAGCACAGTTCAGATTTCAATGTACGTAAGTATGTATTGTGCTCAATTCGTTTTTTATACACATATAGTGAATACTGAACTGAGTTAAAAAAAAAAAATTTTATCGCGAATCAAATCGCAATCGCGATATCGGTCAGATAAATCGATATAAATTTTTTTCTTAAAATCGTTCAGCCCTGTTACACGAGAATGAAGAGTACAAACACTAATTCTGATGTCCTCATTTAAATATCAGAATAGGCGTACAGCAGCAGGAACACAGTGTCATGGGAACCAAGGCCCAGGAATGGCGCTAGGGTATGGCGTCACCTCTGTCTGAAACCATTTCCACACAGGATCAAACTGCTGAACTCCATGGAATAGAGGGGGGTGTGGACAGGCACCTCCATGTCACCCCACCTTTCCTTCACAGACCATTTCAGTTGGGTATGACTACACCCAGCAACGACAACTTCCTATTAATTTCCACGAGTGTCCCCCCATCTGGTGCTGAATACATCACCTCTACCTTATCAGACAGCCTGTGGGCGCCTCCTTGTACCGAGTGCAAGCCACTGTCCCCCATCCGCCCACTGAGGCGTCTCCGCGTACACGACGCTGCATGTTCACGCTTACGGTGACTCCTGTGGCTTTCGCTTCCTGCACGCCAGCCGCTAATCTGAATATGGCAAAACAGATGCATTGCGGAGCTTTCTGATGATTAATATACATGCAAATGAGACCAGCTTATGGAATTACAGCCACCCCCTGTTCTCCTTCCGGGCTCCTTTTATTAAAGGCCCACTGAAACTCACAGTGGTTTCATGCCTCTGTTTAACATATCAGGGCTGCAGTCTCCCTTCATTCTGCTACCTACAGTGACAGGAGGACTCACCTGCCATTTACAGAACACCAACAAACAGGCAAACTCCTACAGCACAAAAAAGGGCAGAGAAACCATTGCGATAATGTTACACCGGTCCCCAGCAGAGTGCAACACAGGGGCTAGTTTATGAGAACAAATCTTAAGATCCCATACAACCACATAGCAAATGATGCTTTCATATTTGTAAGATTTACTCTAGTATAGTAGCACACAAAATCATGTGATTCAGGGAGGACAAAATAGTATTCAAGTTAGGGTTTAACTAAACCAGCGTTTCTCATCCCAGCACATCTGTACCAGATATCCGCTGCTCTTGAGTGTGTGGTTCAGGTGTGCTGGGAGGGAGCGAAAATGTGGACTGTCCAGGGGTCTCAAAGGACTGGGTTAAGAAATACTGAACAAATTGGAAGAGAGGAACAGTGCAGGGGAAACGTTCAGGGAAACAAAACAGGCGCTGGATCTGGGGAAAGGAAAGAGCTGAGAACGGGAATCGTGTGTGATCTGGGCTGAGGCACAGAGGTCCATTTTACACGACCAGTAGGCAGAGGTGGCAGAACGGACTCAACACCTGATTCAACCTGATCCCAAGACACACACTGAGCCTGCAGCTAGACTGGACATCCAGTAAAAATTCACTGAATTAATAAATAAATTCCATATAAAAAAGCATTGCAGAATTAACCGTCAAATACAAACAATGTGTGATTACCATTGGCTGTTTAAAAAATACTTAAGACCCTGATATTTATGCTGAAACAAAAAAGAGAGATGCTCTTTCTTTCATTAAGATGTAAAGTGCAGCTAGCAGGAGACATCCATTATGCTCAATGACACTAAATTAGAGCGATTTCCCTGAAGGTCCCAGTGCTCATGGAAGAAAATGTATCACAGAGGTTCACTGAAGGTGCGGTAGGACAGACTGGCGATTCAAATGGAGAACACTGCTCCACACATCAGCCAATGTTATTAACAACCTGCTTAGCTGGTTAGTCACACTCCGCTAAAAGCATTACTAATAATCCGACGGTCTGATTAAGCTGCCTAATGCTACTCTAAGGAATAGTTGCTGTGTGGATTCATTTTGTAACCCTTGAGGACCGCGGACAGGCTTTCCTGACAGCCAACAGACTCTATAACACCATAGCCAGGCCTGCCAGGGGGGACAACTGGGGATGTTGTCCCAGGCATGTTGGGGGTGTTATCCCAGGCTCAGGAGGCCTGGAGAGGGTCCAGGCGGGAGGGCCGTCATGTCATGGGAGCCCGGTTGGAGCACTTTTCTTCAGGGCCCAGAAATGATAGGAATAACTGTTTAATATTATACAGTGACCAAGTAATCCATGTCAGGGAGGACACTTTGAGCTAGGACAGAATTTATAAACTACCATTTCAATTACATTACATTAAATACATTAAACAATTACATTAAATCTTTAAAAGCCTTGATGATATATCATAAAGAAAAAACTATCAAAAACAAACAAGTGGCTCCTTTAAGAAGTCATGCCTTCCATGGTTCCATTTGAACCACGAATAAGCAGACTGAAGCACTCTATAAGTACCCAGTGCTTTCAAAACACACCAGAGGGCTTAGAGAAGCTGTAAAACCTAAAAGCGATAGAAGACGTATGGGCCACAATATGGGAAAATTCATCACATCATTACAACAAAGGACATGCCACTGGGAAGCAGGAAAAGCCAGGCAGAAGACAGGGCATTTAGGACTAACGCCATCTACATGGAATATATCCACATAAAGGTAATATTATCATTATTATTGTTAGTGTTATTGATAATAAGAAGAATAAAATAATGATAATAATCATCATCATTATCATCATCCTTGGTTTCACCCATAGACTGTACTGCTGTTCCTCTTTATTTTCCAAACCAAAATTTCACCCACCCTCCCCACCACCGATCCATGCTTCATGTGAGGACAATCGTTGAAATCTTAATGGGGAGCAAGTGATCGTTTTGGCTGCCGAGATGGAGAGAGACAGACAGATACACAGACAGACGGACCGACAAAAAAAATGCACATTGTGATATTTGAACTTTTCGCGGTGAATACTGCAATATTTATAACACAACAGACTGTCATATAAGTTGGTGTTGCGTTGAGTTTTGTTCAATATTTTCTGTATGGAATCCATAATATTTCCATGTAACAGAAGCTAAAAGTCTTTTAGTAACCAGCTCTTGTTCGCTTTTCTTCTCTTCTTTTAACAATTTTTCATTTAATTTCAGACAAACATGTCACGCGGACTACCAATGAGTCCTACAGTAACAACAGGCTTATGATTGGCTTGGAGAGTACATTCAGTGCTCATGCAAGAGCAGGGGCCATACACTTTAGACGGACTTTGTAATATATACTAGATAATGTTGAAAGGGAACAATGATTAAAATTGCAAAGTTGGGTAAGTGTTTTCTGTAACCGAGTAAAAATGTTTTAGCGTAACTTATTGATGGTTTCAACCCAGCTATCGCAGCCCGTGTGAGACAACAATCGCATGTGTCCAACATGCAATGTTGATTTTACCTTCACACATTGTGCACCTGTAATTGACAGACAGACAGAGTCGATGTTTATGCGTGGATGTGTATGCAGTACTACTCACCCATAGGCCACGCCCGCGACAGTGCACTTCTTGAACTGCATAACATTGCACGTCAAAGTCCCAGTTTTGTCTGAGAAGATGTATTTCACCTAAAAGTTAAAGGATGGTGCATTGTCAGGCTTTTTCACTCCCCGTCTTTCTAAATGTTTTTATAATATTGAGAAAAGAGAGTGCTCAAAAGGAAAATTCATGGCCATCATTGATGTATTCTTAAGGGGTTAAGTAACACAAAACACAAAACTCGATAAGATGCAGGCAGTCCCCAGGTTACAGACAAGATCCATTCCTTAACTTCCCTAGTCGAATTTGTAGATAAATATGAACAATAATAATAATTCAGTACATAATTGTAATAATAATCCATTACTAATAAAAACATTTTTACTATACTGCACCTTGAGCTGACGAACCGCGGAAGCTGCAATGTTTTCATGAACGTTACAAAGTAGTGCGTAAATTTGTTATGAACCATTATATTTAACTCCTTTTTTAATACAATAGGCTTTATGGCAGTCTATTCATAAGTATGAGTTGTTCATAAGTCCAACTTTCTTAATCCAGAGACTGCCTGCATTACAAGAAGCAACAAAAAACACAGCTCCAGAGTGCAGCATCCTGCAACAAAACTAGGTTAATTACAAAACCCTGTCTGCTACTGCGCATTTTGACCACTCACGGTACTAAAGTTGCTAGGCAACAACCCCTACTAGTGCCCCCAATGATTAAGTCATAAATGAAAAAGCAATGACACTAAATGGCAGACAGGCCCTCGTAATTGTTGTAACTGCTTGATGAATGGGGGAGCAGCTTACCTGCCCCAGTTCTTCATTAAGGTTGGAGGTTCGAGCCATCGCAGGTGTGTCAGTAACCTCATAGTGCATGTCCATATCCTGCAGACCAGAAATCAAGACTGAAACACCCACCACTGAATGCTAAATCTCTTATAAGGCACACAGGGGTCGAATTTAAGAATTTTTGCTGCTAGCCAACTAGTTTGGTAAAAAATATAGTCCAAGATGCAACAATTTAACTAGCCAGCAGGGTAGTGCTCAGTGTTGTGTACTTACCTGTCATCTAAACTACTCGTCTCAGGGGAATGGGCGAGCTTAATTTGCAGCCCTGTTCGTCCATATGACAAAGGCATGTCGCGCGAAAATGGTCTTTTCTCCAGTGCGTATAAAAAACACACACTACACTTAAGTTTTGATGTGAGACAGGGGTTCTGACAACTGTGAAATATGAGACAAGAATACAATAAGCCATAAAATGTATATACCGATGCATGGCTACTCATGATTGATTAACCTCATGGAAGGCAATTGTGTCCAGTATGCTTTCAGTGCATTATTTACAGTTTACGGCAAGAGATAATGTGCTTAGCTACCCACCCACTGCAATGTAATGGTAATTTAATGAATGAATGTTTTTATCGGGGCGAGGGTATAAAGGTGAATGATATCAGAAGTGTGCTTTTCCATCGAAGCATTTGCTACACATCAGCATGAACAGCTTTGGCGAAACACTGAGCTGAGCGGAGAATATTTAACATGAATCACTTTGAATAAAACCATCTGCCTGGGGGGCGGGGGCCGATAAGCCTTTCCTGGACACCTCTTTGATTCAGCAGAGCTGAAGGTGAGGCTAAAAAGACATCTAAATGTAAATGAGATAAGAAAATGACAAACGAGCACGACGCCGCTGACAGGCGTGAGATGGCAGGCATAGAGGGTGGCAGGACACCGAGAGGCCTGAGGTTGTCGGGGGGGGGGGGGGGGGGGGGGGGTTTTTGTTCA
>JAODKL010000056.1:446218-464526 GCA_026780765.1 Petrocephalus schoutedeni
AAGTCAGACATGAAAGGCTGTAATGTTCCTTCCCAGTTATAGGGCCTTGCTTTCCAATGACAACACATGGTACACTTTTTAAAAGGACATTAAAGTGTAAGCGATGCTAAAAATGCAGTGGTAATTAATGACCAAGCAAGCAAGGTTTCTCTCTCCAAGCAAGCAAGGTTTCTCTGCAGTACAGGGAGAATGTGACTTCGCCTCTCTGCTTCTCTACCCGGGCTGCAGCCTGTTGACTGGCCACGCTACATAGCTAATTCATAAGAGGCACGTACCATGGCGTCGAGACGTGGCCTCGCCCCTAGCTCTGTGTGGCGTGTCACACGAGCGTCACCGTGCCCTCTTGCAGTGCAAGGACGATATGCACCACATGGCAGATACTGAGCCATTCTTACAGTCTGCCTGGGACAGAGCAGCTAATGTGGCACTAACTAGGGTTCGGACAGGACAGTTAATGTGCCGCTAACTGGGCTTAGGACAGGGCAGCTAATGTGCTGCTAACCAGGCTTGGGACAGAGTGGCTAACGTGCCCTTTAGCTACTCTGTCCCAATCTGGCTTGTGACTAACATGCTGCTTAAACATAAGTGAAAGCTGGGAGAAAAGAGGAGGAGAATCAGGGTGTGATAACATACCGTAGCTAGGATTACAGTGGGCAGTCAATCAATGTCTGGTTTAACTCAACAGCAAGCGATAAATCATCCAATGGGAAGTGAGTTAAAGCAGCAAGAGGAGGATGCCAGACCAGTAATACAACCCATCAAGGGTTCAGAAACCTTATTTCTCCTATCAGTGCGATCAGCACCAGCGCCACTGGAGCCTGAGCCTGGGACAGAAGCATCCAGCAGGAAGCTGGCCTGGGCCTTCAGTCCTTAGGCACTGGGCCCAGCGAGGAGGAGCCCTGCCAACATGCCATCCCTGCAGCAGCTTCCATGCTTGCTTCTAGTTGCAGGTTGTCATGGTAACCCCCCCAGCCCCCTCCCCAGACTGAGTAAACACACACACCCACCACACTCCTCAGCAGAGTGTGTACTTTGCCCCCCCCCCGAATCAGTGATGAAACACTGGCAACATGTGGCAGTCCATCTTCTCTGCAATGCAGACAATTTACAGGGGGTAGGGGAGGGGGGGATGCTAGGATTTCTGAAATTTCAAGAACTATTACGTCATTCTCCCAGGCCTGGAAGTTAAATGAACTCCCTTTCCTCTGGATGAGAGAGAAGTGGCAGGGGGAATCAGGTTTATTAGCCGACCTCACGTGTCCATTCCTTTTCTACCAATTAGGCTTTGCACATCCGTCGTTACAGCAAACTTCCTGGAACCTATTTGTTTGCCTTTGCCTTCTCTAAAAGGACTATGGTACATGGACAGATAAGTGAGTTTCACGATTAGCATACCGGCATTAAAGCTTTCCAACTGCAGTTTCTGGACAAAAATCAATGGCTTGTTCAATAATGATGAAGTCTACTTACAGTATGAATTCCATTAACCCGAGCAACCTTAGATATAGTTTCTGTAGCCCCAGTGGTGCTGGTCACTAGACACCGAGTTGGCACCACTATGTCCGCCATAACCCGTCAGGGACTAGTGGGCAGGATGGCGTGTCTGCGCGTGTGCTGACCTGCTGCTGACCTTCACCGCGGTAACGAGTCACCAAGCCTCGCGGCTGAAGGACGCTACTTAAGAGCGACAGTGGTAACGCGGAAGACACTGAAAGACGTGATACTCTCTCCTCCTGGCACGTGCAGAGCACGTAGTCAGGGGACAGATGTTAGCGCATTACAATACTCATCCATCTTTCTGACTTGAGCTCATGAAGGCTGCATTTTATTGTTTTGTAAGTATTATAAAAAGGAGGAAGCCTCCTTAAATATTTGGATATTAATACTGAATATCATTAGATAACAATAATGAGTTTGAAATGAAATGCTGATTTATTTGCCATTTGCCAAAGTACAAGGGTAAATCTGAAAATTTGTGAATAATGCTTGGGCACCTCTAACCTCTACCCATAACAGTTTGCTAATGTGAATTAACATAACATTTATTATCAATTTCTAATCAAACTATACTATATTGTACACTTTGGAGGTCAAACTGCTTTGTGATTTCTTATCTAGACCTTTTTATACATTATACAAACAATATTAAAATTATGCACCTGTATGTACAAAGTTACTGGGAGCAATACATTTTGGAAAATACATTATTAAAAATACTCAATTAATGGCACTGAAAAGTTAAAGTTATTGCAAGAAACACAAGATTCCACGCCACAAAAAAACGCTACATACATGTAACATTCATTCATTCACTCGTAACAGAAGTGTAGAAAGTTTACTGGATGAAGCCGCTACTGGTTCAAAAAATATAAGCACTAGCGTGCGGTATGAGCATATCTGAATTTGCACTGCTGTGACCCAATCCTCCATCAGTCATGTAACTGCATCCACCAATGGGTCCAATTGCTTCACCGACACTGCTGAGAAGCTCCCAGTTGAATCTGTACTCTATCCTTGGCCGGCCTCCATTTTCACATGATCACCCCGGCAGTGATACTCTGGGGGGTCTCAAGACCTGTCAGTCAGATCACCACCTGCCGCACCAGCCTTACAAGTTGGCATGACGGACAAGAGGGGAGATGCAACTCATCCAGCTTCCACAAATAAACCAAAAAACTGGCTGGGGACAAAAGACAGAAGCGGTCATGTGTCATCGTGACTTCATGCATCGCAAGACTTTCCCAAGGATGACTAAAGCAGGAGACAGCAGCAGCAAAGCTCAGGTTAAAGAGCAGCCTGAAATCAAATAACCTTGGTTTGGGTTTGGCCAAGGATAATGCTACCCCATCAATAAACACACGATACCTGGGCTGGGAAAACACCTTCAGTCTTCGTGTGACAGAAAGGGCTTTTCCGGCTCCACCTCTAACAGATTCATGCATCTCCAGAAAACTCATATTCACTCATCAATAATAACTGCAAACATCTTCGGCTTTGGCACTCACTGGAATGGAACTGGCAAGTTTACAAAAGAGCAATGAGACAGAGTTTTCCCAGACAATAACCCATTGGGCAAAAAAGGTAGATTGCCCCTTACCAGGTCTTCAATGACCTCCTTGACGGCGGCCACCACAAGTATGAAAAGGAGAGGCACCAGGGTGGTCCAGCGGCCAGTAGGGGACACATCTGGGATTTGCTATGAGAGAAGACAAAAAAAGCATCAATATAAGGTTGTAAAACACAAGCTCCTAGGCACTTACCCCACACTGGGTGGCAAGATGTACCCATGATTGTCTGTACTGAATGGTGCATTAATTTTCCAGTTACTGGATCAGGACATCCAGCGATGCCAGGATAGTAAACAATGAATGGTTGGAGAAAATGTGTGACTGATAGCACACCGGGAGGGCAGGAAGTATCAAGTATCAAAGCCACTCCACCCAGGATGCGTCATGCGAGGTTAGGGTACCTTTCCACTGCGCACTGGGAAACCCCTTCGAATGCGAGCATGGATGACTGATCACACTGCGGGATAGAACCTAAGAGTCTGGAAATGCAAATCTGCGCGCAGCTGCAGAAAGAAAAAGCTGCGTATGTATCCGGATTGTCATCCTGTTTACGACTCAGCATTTAAATTAGGACAAAAAAAACAGCTCTCTTCAGGATGCTTGAGATATTTGCATTTGACTAGGTGATGGCTCCTCGAACTAGGTTTTGAGAGGGTAAAAAAAAAAAAAAAAAAAAGATCAGTCTGAAGAGTTTTAGAGCGTAAAGCAGCGTAAGGCACGTTTCGACTGGTGGAGGGTTTGGTGTTCAGGTGTATACCTGAGAAGTTCACTTGATTGCTCCCTGAACCTAAAAAGAGAACACACATTGGCACAGCACTGTTTTATTCCTAACAGAGACGCCTGCAGGATCCATCTCTGTGTTATAAAAATGTGACCCCAAAAAAAGAAGAAAAAAAAACACAACATGGCCACCCAAAGAAACAAAGAACTAATTAAATTAGTAATTAAATGAAGAGTTTGGTTCCAAAACGCGATAAGCACCATTTTCAGAAAAATCTAGTTTGTATCAAAAGAAGTTTGATTGCTGTTCAAACTTCCATATTGAAATTAATGCAAAATGCAATTTTTTCCCGTTTCTCTACCTTGTATATTCACTTTCATCCCAAACCGCGACAAACGTCAGTCCCGATTTTCAGCAGAACCCAATATCTCCGCTCTACCAATCACGGTGTGCCATTCCTATTAATGACAATGCCCGGTGACTGTCAGCATTGCGGATAATCCCCGTCCTTTTAAGTGAGAACTGAATGACACAAATGAATACCATTGATGGGATTCAGGAGCCAGTGCTAGTTTCTCCCATGGGGTTGAAACGTAAGCCGTCAAAAGAGAATCATAAACGGGATTCTCCGCGATTGCCTGCTCACACACCAGAGAGACTTCAGACTTTTGGCACACTGTCATACTAACTCCTGGTGATCTTGCTCAAATCTTCGAGTCTTTCTAGTCTAATACGATTATAGCAGAACCGGATCAAGCCGTTTTGCATCCCATAACAGTTAAAAAGGTGCGGCGATGACGAAAGTGGAAAACAAAGTTGTCCAGAAGGATAGGGACGTCACCAGTGATAACCTTGTTTATAGTTATATTTTGCGCATTTTCACATAGAAATTGTTTTATTATTTATGTAATGAATTTATAGCACGTACAAGCTAAGAAGATGAATGCAATTTTGGATAAACTGTCCAATATAAGATATTGAAATGACTGCTGACACACCACAATGAAAAGTGTCCTCTGCCTTTAACCCATTTCTGACTTTGGGACATGGCAGTAGGCAGCTATTTCAGCACCCAGAGAGCAGTGCTTGGGGCTGGTACCTCATTCAGGGTACCTCCGTGGTACCTTGCAGATCAGGGATTCAAACCAGCAACGTATCAATCACAGGTGTATTTCCCTAATCATTAGGCCACCACAGCCCCATACTGCCCAAGTTCTTGTTTTTGGTTATATGTTACATAATTACACATAGAAAAATCATTTTTATTGATGCAATGGATGTATAAGATTTTGGAAAAAATGTTGATATATGATATATTGCATTATGGAAAAAAATAATCTGTTTTTGTAATAAAATTTAAAAAATCTAAATCTGGATTTGATTTATTAATGTGATTACAACCTCATTGTTTGAAACAGAAAATAGCGGTTTTCATGCAGTTACTTTCTGGTAAAGAAAAATATTTTTTTCTTAAATTGATTAAGTTGATTACAATAGATTCATAGCATTTTGGAAACAAATTCTTCAAATTACCGTTTTAGTTTTCAGGTATACATTACTATTTCTTGAATTTTAAGTAAAAAATTTGAGTAAAAAGTAAAAAAAAAAAAATTCTTATTCTAAATGTATTTCATCTCTTTAATATATCTAAAACAGCTATATTTTTGTTAATAAAAATGGAATACAAATTTGTTGAAGTTCAGTAGACATTCACTCCTTCAACCTGTGACACATTCTTACCATTGGGACCATGCAGCCTCAATGTATTTCACCCTACTGACCTATAAAGTTACTCCACAGTAGAAACCGTGGGAGAACCCATAACCGATTAATTCCTCCCACATTACCCCGGATTATTATAATTGGGTCACCCGCTGGCAGAATGGTGCCAGTTTTTCCACAAACAGCGAATGACGGCAGCTGAGATATACAGGCGGGCCGCTGCACTTCCTGGGTAATCCACAGTGCCCAGGCAGTCAGGGCGCCTCCTCAGACAAGAGGACGCCAATGCCCCGGCCATAGGAGCTTACCTGCAGCAGCGCGATGAAGAGGAAGAAGGAGTTGGCTGCCCTCCGGAACTGGGAGTAGAGGAAGCGCGGCAGAAATGTGAGCACGTTGTACTTTGCAGTGCTAGACAACGAAAGGGACAATCTGTTAGACCCATATGACAGGCATCCACATCTAATACAGCGGCACAGAGCCCAGAGCATAAACCCACGCCAGGGCGTGAGCTGTGCCGTGTGCCCAACTTTCTCCAGACATATACATTAACATTACAGAAAAATGCACAGTGAATGAAAAAAATAAATAAATAAACTCTGAAAAATAGTGTTCTGTGCATAATTAACTATTAATTGCTTAAATGTTGCTGCCCAGAAAACATGCATTTTACCATTAATGACACATTGATTTTGTTACCGCCTAACTACGGAAAGGTTTAAATTGTAATTCAATAGCATGAACTTTACAAGAGTGAATTATACTTGGAATACTCTTTGTAATAACAACATGGTATTTAGATGGGGAAAAAAAAACTAAAGCTTTATCAATGTTGGAATCAAAGAAGAGAAAGCAAGCAGACGTCAGCAGCATCTGTGTCTGTGTCAGTTTTCCTCTGAGACATTAAACCCTGCTTATTCAGCCTGTAATGAGATCATTTCTCACTATCGCCCACTATCTGATCTCCACACTGCTGCGTCACCAATCAAGGGGCTGGGCTGATGATATGCAGCGATTTGATTGGCCGAAGATGTGTCCCACATATGTAAAGCCAAGGAACAAGGGCCACAATTGTTAAACACATTATTAATAAAAAATTCAGCATAGGACCCATCACTTCTGATTGGATGGCTCCCATCAAACATTGGACTAAGCTGAAAACGTGAATCCATAGTTACATGCCCCGCCCAGAACCATATAATCATATATATACACATAACACACACTACATATAAATGAACATAAAGGACTACAGGCAATAAACGATAAGCAAGCAGACCTGAGAGGCAGAGAACAGTGTACTGTAGAAATGGGAGGAGCTGCGGTTGATAGCCTTTGATTTATAATGGCCTGGCTTACAAAGACACACACAAAGATCTCATTAAGTTCACGCCGAGCACCTGCCCTCTCCAATCCAGCCAGCGTGATCCCGGGGGCGATCTCGTGAAACAAAGGGACTAGGGTACTACAATGGTGGAAGGAGGCCTCCGTAGGGCACACATTAACAGCAGGATGGTCATAATGTATGGGTGAACGAGCAAAAGCATGTGCACACATACATCACAGGGGGGTGTGGAACAGCAGCAATTCATTATTCACACGCCACTCCATTTCACACATATTTGTATTCATATCTTTGTGTGGATCATCCTCGACTGTCTACGGAAAAAACCCTAATCCTGACAATTACAACCTTACCCCAGCCCTTACCATAACCACAAGTAACCAAACAAAATACAAGACTTTTGGCATTTTTAGTTTTGATTTTAGTTACAGATTTATATTAAATTGAGTTCCCTCTTGTGGGTATCCAACAACGTCAAAATAACAGGTAATCATCATCATTGTGGGGACCACTAGTCTGACAACATGACCACACATACGCAGACACCAACACCACACAGACACAGATGGACTCGTCATTAACACTCAGCGAGGGAGCACCCAGGCGTTTGGGGATCCCTCCCCCTCATCCCCTGCCGGGACGGCACACCCCGGGGCATCCCTGGACGGCTGAAAGGCGCGTGCTGTGGATGACTCACCGCTCCTCCGGAAAGCAGGCTGCCGTGACAGGCAGGCTGCACGTTATCGTACATCAGGGTAGCATATCGCACTAAGGCTAACTGGCGGTGATCGTCATCAGTGTCACCAGTGACGCTCTTAAAGCAGGCTAGCGGGCACCGTTATCACTTCCTATCTTTAATTAGAACGATAGGAGGGTCCTCCATTATTCAGATGTACTTTGCGTGATGGCTCGGCCGCGGAAGCGTCAGCGGCGTGCCAGAATCGGGCATCCGGGAGTGGCGTGGCCGTGTGGGGAGGCCACAGCTGGTTGCCAATCGAGGCTATGGGTGAACAGTTCAGTGTGATGAGAGAGAGAGAGGGAGAGAGAGGGACAGAGGAGGGAAAGGGCCTGACAGGTGGGCTTGAGAAAGGCCAGCGCAAGCAGCATTATCCAGAGCACTGCTGTGTGTTTATGTTTACTTTCATTTGAAAATGAAAGATCTCAGCCTCACGGAAGGAAGGGAGAGCGGGAGGTGAAGGCAGGGACGGTGGCCAAAGTGATGTTTATTTTCTGGTGCAGTGCAAAAATTAAAAAAATCTCAAGAAAAAAAAACAAAAAAAAAAGAACACACACCATCTCAAATAAATAAAATCATAAGTCAAAATGATATTCTACAAAAACAGTAATACAAAATTGCGCTATCCAAAACCACACCAGACTGCACAACCCTACCCTGCAGATACAAAGGCTTCAAACATCCAACCACTCTCTACTAAATTCTCACTCTCTCCAGAACCCTCCTACCTACTTACTTGCATAAGGCGAGCTCCACCCATGGCTAAACCATTGACAACAAACATTTAATAGTACAGAAATAAACATTCAAACAAATACAACATTTTTATTATCAAACACTACCACTTTAAAAGGAATACCAGTTGTACCTCACTCCCGTTTAAGAACATAAGAAGCTAACCTTTCCTCGTATGACATTCCTCTAAGACCAGGAATCATTCTTGTAGCCCTACACTGCACCTTTAGTCGTTTTACAATTAACCAAAATGGTAGTGGCCCACTTCCTTCCAAACAGAGTGGCCATCCTGACCTCCTGCTTTGGGGAAAAACCACAGAACAAGGTAAGGTACCTACACTGAATAAAGCTTACAACCTTAGAATATTCGTCACAACTTAACCTGCAATGAAAATAAAATATGCACCCGATCTCTGAGTAGAAGTAAGATTATATGGGGCTCAGCACGTTAAAACACTGTCTGTGGCAGAAGGTTGCTAGTTCAAATCCTGGCATCAGCAGAGTAATTTCACCATTGGGCCCTGGGGAAGGGCCGTAAGTCTCCAGTTGCTTTGCTCCAGGCACTGGCTGACCCTGTTTTCTCAAAACATAGAATGTTACCCTTGCATGCCAGATAAACGACCTAATTCATTTGAACCTGTTTACTGTTTAGACCTGAACTGATACCACAGCAATGCATGTACACATTTGTTTATCAAATTCATAATTGATACTGGTTCCAAGAAGTATAGTATTATATTAATGGTTCTCTGAAGGATGCCACAGTTAGTAGAAATGGATGAATAGATGAATCTTATCAGCCTCTTCTCCTAACCTAATGCCTCTCCTGTAATCCACATGTGGCCCCCATTTCACGGCGTACAAATCCGCGTTTTGCCAGGGCCAGGTTAGCCATAAAACTTGTTCAAAACATACAGCTGCAATATTATAAACTTACATTTTAAGACTCCACAAAACTTTAAGCACTGAGGCTATGAAGTGGTACTGCTAGTTCCAACTGACCGTACACTTTACTACTGTGGGCTGACAGACATATGGAGTTACGGTGCACAAAATACTCTTCAAAAGGACCACGGTGTTCTTTTAAACACTGAATGCTCTCACCCTAAGACATGATGTGCTGTGAGAGGGTATATAGCTCAGCAGGTCAGCAATCCGCGTTCATGTCCGGAAGGTCGTAGGTTCATATCCTGTGGCCAAATGACTTCATGTACAGTAATCCCATCACTGTTGGGTCCTGGAGCAAAGCCCTTAACCCCAACTGCCCCAGGGGTGCTGTCTGCACCCTACACTCCCCCTACAAGCTGCTGCGTAGGATTCTAGCACTGACTAGTATGTCCGTGCTGTCCTCTTAACCAGGCTTACACAGAAATGAAAAAGTCATTGACCTTGGCCCCTTTCACATAAATCATGACCTAACTTGCAAACACAGTACTCACAAAAAGACCTGGAATGTTTCCTTAATTCTGTAAAAATCCTGCAGATTTATTGGTTTCCAAACAAAAGTCCATCGACAAGCAATATTTAACATTTGCATACATCTTCTACAAAGGCTTTCTATTTATTATAAATTTTCTTTAACTGACTCAATCAGTTCTGTTCTTGTTATTTTGCTATTAAATACAATGTGAGCACTGAATATCTGTAATAATTCAGTTGCAGATATTAATACATTGATTCTTAAAGGCCAAGTATGCGTATTAATGCATATTGAAGTTTGCCGATGCATGGTGACAATCTTTACAGAGAAAAACAAAAAGTCCTTTATCATACCAGGTCAAATTGAATTGCTTTATCATTGTATCAGCACGCTGCACAGAGATCCTTACAAGCCTATCATTTAAGCCCCTAGGTATAAACACATCTTGCACTAGAAACCAAAACAAATCTTTACTGTGCATATTGTAGGTGGAGCAAATCGCTTCTATATGCAGGGAACTGACAGCCTCTCTGCTACTATGAAGGATTAAGCCAAAGTTAAGCTTTGAAAGTCAGCCTGTGAGCTGACAGCAGGAATCTGGGGACCTGTGTACATACATCACCCTGCAACAATCACCTGACCTCAGAACACTACAGCCAGCCAATAGAGAGGGAGCAATGTAGTCATGTGACCACAGGGATGCAATTCATTGTGACTACATAAAGGCTTATACTGTACAGCTATACTAATCAAATCAGGAACATTGCAATTATAAAGTCACCTGTCTAGCATGATGAATGCACGTGGAGTGTGATGTCACTGACAAAGAAAAAAAAATCATTGTCGTCCCTGAAGTTGTTCTGGCTGCCCAAGAGTACAGACAGTACCGCGGCTACAGGACAGGCTTCCCATACCCGTGAGGCCGTCGCCCCAGGGTGCGACTTGAGTGATAACAGCACAGATGGGCCTCATCTTTCTGTTAGTGCTTAAACAGTTGTAGTGTAATTACAGTCTCTTGTCAGCATTGGGATAACAACCTGAGCCTCACAGATTCAAGGGACAAAAAAAATGCTAAGGCGCACGTGAGTGGAAAAAAGAAAACCTTTCAAAAATAAAACTGTATCCCTAAAGGGGATTTTGCTTTTGATACACGGCACTTTGTGTTCAGTTTCATAAACTGTTTGCATTGTCCTAAATGTGCCTGCTATGAGCTCGAAAACTGCTCTGGGTTTGCCTGAAAGTGCTATTTACACTGCAAAGCAATAAGCGTCCACTAAAACAGAGCTTGAATGACATGGACACGCAGGTTAGCTTCAGACGCACGACATATCCAGCGGTTAAACCGGTTTAACTGACTCTGTACAAAACCTTCATTACCACCAGGCTAAACCAACAGCGCATAATGATGGGAAGGTAATATAACGAGTCAAATACCGGTAAAGGCTTAGACACTAGAACAGAGGCAAACAAGAAGGTTAAGATCTCTGCTCCACGAAACATAACGTAGGAGTTTCTAGTTCCATGGTTTATTTTCAGTGAGAAGACTGCAAATCCTAATTTTACCAGCGTCAGTCGATCGTAAGCGACGAGTGCTAAAGCGTTCACTGCGAGAAAAACAAATTGTACTGAGCAGAAACCTACGTAGAAGCTCGATGTGGCCAGAGCAGGTAGGATGACGCCTGGACCAAGGGCCGCCATCTTGAGCTACCCAGCTAACTCTACTCTTCCAACAAATCACCCGGACAAGCAGTAGAGGCTACATACTTGGTGGAATACTGAGCATCATAACTGGAAATCATACACCACCATATGACCAGCTACAGAACAGCTTCAAACTATGCTAGCCACATTTTAAATCTTTCCATTTCATCCAAGTTTAATACTGACAATTGCTTCGGTCATTTGTGAGATGCAATGATGGGGCAGACCTTTGACAGGCACAGGATCAACAGAAAATGCTGTTGGAATGTGAGAGGAAAAGAAATCCAGTTTGAACATGTGTCAATGGGGAAGGTAAACAGAGGTACACTCACTGTGGAAGTGTCAGTTTGATGAGCATCAGAAATACACACCAATTCAAACCTGCTGATATAGTCCAGGGACATGGAGAGTTAATGAACATAAACGCATTTACTGGACTCTACTTTCAGAATCAGAATAGTTGTGCCCCCTGGCTTGACCTAAAAGCACAGCATTTCTCCTCGATAAAGGGGACAATGTATACAATCCAGAATGCTAGTGTCAAATCAATCTACAGCAGGGGTGCCCAATCCTGCTCCTGGGGTGCGCTACCACCCTGCAGAGCTTAGGTGCAGCCCTAATTTAACACACCTGATACTGATAATCAGGCCCTTCAGAAGCATCTCAATTAGAGTCAGCCATGTTGAAGAACAGTGAAGCAGGTGTGTTAAATTAGGGCTGCACCTAAACTCTGCAGGGTGGTAGCTCTCCAGGAGCAGGAGTGGGCACCCCTGGTCTACAGAGACTTTGTCACAGGCCGATCTTAACATGCTAATATCTCGGGAAAATGTCAAAAGCCTTAGGCTGACCTGACTCGGTTGTTGCAGAACTTGGTAAGCTGTGGCTGGTTAATGAAGATCAGCCTGGAGTCCTCCTGGTCAGCCAATGAGGTCTTCTCAGAAGCGTCTTCCGTCTTCTCATAGCCTGGATGAAGAGCACGGACGATAAGAGACCGAGAGCAGTAAATAACGGAAATTTGTCAGCTACATCTATAGGTTTTGAAACAATGCTGTTGTCAGGGGAGAACTTCAAATTTTTGCTTCCAGAATCTCAGCCCTTCATTCTCACCACCGTGCATTCAGCCCTACAAAGGCAGCCTTGGGTTTCTGTGACTGGTGACATTTAAAATCCTCCATTCAGGCACACCACCCCCATTGCTCTGCATCTACCTCCTGCCTTTTTTCCTCTCCGGAACACAGTTCAGGTTTCCATGTGAACATTTAATGAGATATTTACAGTCAACCCAAGATGCACTTCAGCATCACCTGACAATAAGCTAGTATCATCTTAACCCCGTCTGTGACATTATGGCCATTATGTTCAAGCTGGACACGGTTTCTAACTGGACTTTAATTTGTCTGCAAGTGGAAATTCCATTTCACTAATAAAAATGGCACCTGATTCAATTCCATAATGGAACCACGCTCAAGGCCAAGACCTTGACTGAACTTATGAATTATTTGTTTTATTTGGACATATACAGTACAGGTACATATTGCTCTCTTTTCAGACATACATACATACTGAAAGTGAAGATTTGGGTCAGATTGTAGGGTCAGTCATTTTATATGGCACCCCTAGAACATTTTTCGGAGGTTAGGGGCCTTTCTCATCAGCCCAACAGTGACATGACTATTGGGATGGAATCTGAGCTAGTTATGTTCGGATCACGGGCACAGAGCCACACACCACCCCCCATAGTGAATACATGCTTCTATTCACGTACAAGACAAGCCAAAGAACCATTCCAGTCCCCTGAGGTTGACTGAATAGCAGGGATAAGGATGCCCATTTAGGGCGAGGCAGAGGGGTGTGTGTAAGCAGGACAGCCGAAGGAATGGAGCACCCGCCCCACGCTAGCTCCCGAGGGCCCCGCCGATCCACAGAAAGGGGATTGCAAAGGCAGGGATTATCCCCACAGAGACAGCTCCCTGCAGGCAGAGCCTGGCGAGATCCCTGCCTAAAGAGGATCATCGGGGGCCATGACGACATACCCCAGCCCCAGGTGAGGTGACGAGGTAGAGAGAGGCAAGGCGGTCCAGGGAGCTGGGGGCTCAAGGGCCCACAGACATGCTGAGGCTGGGCTTGAACCGTCGACCTTCCGATCACAGGCACAGAGGTTTAACCCGCTGAGCCACACTCTAAAGCAACGCACATTCTTTTGGAGAAAGCAGAGGCAGACAGTGTCTGGAGCAAATGGGGGTTAAGTGTCTTGCTCAAGAATTCAATCATGAAATCACTTTGCTGACCTGGATTTGAATTGGATCACAGATGCAGTGTCCTAACCCACTAAGTCCAAACACACGGAGCCACATCCCCCCATCGCCCATCACTGCTACCCCCCCTCCAATCTGTTTTGTGGATTTTTTTTCCCTCATTTTATTATGCCATTCATTCCTTCTTAAAAGGTTTTTCGCAATAAAATCCCTCCCCACCCTGAAATGCGGTTTATCTGAGCGGATTACGCCATAATTCGCTCTCGCCGGCTGAGGAACTGGAGTAAAGGACGCGGCCCGCAGCAGGCGCGGACATTGCAGAATTTTATAGTTTTAGTGCCGTTCTTGAACGTTACTTCACTGCGTATTTTCAGCATGTGTAGAAAACCATCACTCAGTGTGGCTTCCGTTAAGTGGCTTAGTCAAAGATACTTCAGCTGGGCTCACAACTTACGGGCCCAAACCAATTGCAGCAGTCTTAGAACAGGATTCTTAGAAGTATTGACCCTTTGACCCAGATCTATGTTCGGTTCACTGTTTGGTCACACAAGGACTGTGCCACGAAAAAAAAAAATAAATCAGTAAAGCTAAAATTACAAAGGCAAAGGCAATAACTACCTTACAGACTTTCATTTTTGCCCCCATCAGAGATTCTCATCATCAGTCAGCCCTCAGAAGCGAACGCAAGATGGTCATCATTAAAGATTAAAGGCTGCGCTTAGTAAATAATAAATAGGCGGGACTACGGCGTCCGCTAAAGCCAGGCCGCTCGCAGGTACATTTTAAGAAAACTTAGTTGACTGCAGCCTAGTTCTATGGACACTTTCAGCTGTTTAGCTTGGCTAACATTACAGCCCGAAAACCAAGCAGCAGCAGATGCGGGAAAATTCATGCTTGCGGGTTCTGCAGGTGGGTCTGATTCAACCCAAAAGGACCAGTTGACATTAGTGAGAATCACTCCACAGAGGGGTGACATTAAATACCCCGAACACGTTGTGACTTTCTGAGATTGGACGCGCCCATCCCAGATTTCCTGCGACTTACGGGATGAACAGTCTTAACCCTTTTCCCGTGATAATTTCCCCATGTGAAATTTGCCTACCGTTTAATGATGCTCTGGGGTCAGATTGACCCCAAACACGGGATAGGGGTTAAACATGACAGTTATTGTCAGCTTTTCCCACCAACCAAAAACTGAGACATCCTAAGCAGCACAATGCCAGTATGGCACACAGGATGGTTAAATGCCAATGTAGTTTCTCGTTTGTTCATTTAATCAGTCACTATCAACTCAGCGAGGGCCTTATATACCCAGGAAGATACAAGACAAATATTTGCACTGGTTCCTGTCCATAAGGTTTTCATGCGACTGCCTGTCACCGTCACCAGGACAAACTGGAAATACGACTCGATAACATCTTCTGGCACAAATCATTCCACCTCAACAGAAGCAGAGGTCAAAGAGTCAGCGGGAAGCAGTATCCTTAGCCTGGTCCGGATATTGGGAGGCACACTGAGAAATGGCAGGACAGATACGTGACAAAGCTTTTTCTAAGTTTGCTTTGACCAGGATGATGAAGGACGACTCATTATGGTGGGGGGAGTTTTCCAAACATAAATGTGAGCTAAAACATTAAAATCGCTTATAAACACTGACTGTAAGAATTTTCATTCACCAAGAAAAGTCACAGGCTAGTAGAAAACGTCATTAACCCTTCAATCAGTTTCTTGTTTCTTCATATATCAATGTTACCATGCTTTGTAATCCCATTCACTTGTTTGCCTGTTCTTATATAATGAGGTTCGAACCCTATTTAAGTCATTGAAATGGACCCAAACCAGTATAAATCCGCTTACGCGGCCTCACGTGATGTGGCTGACCCCCTGCTAACGTATTAAATCTCACGCTTCCATTTGCCACTTTCTTCAGAAATCGTGTCTGTGACACTGTAGGCGTTATAAAAGCCGGAAAGAAAGTCAAGATTTCTAAAAGGGAGAACTTCAGGATCAGGGAATGAACTGGACACGCTATACGTGACAAGACAGCTTTCATCAACAACGATGCACAATGAGCTTATTGTTGTTTTTGAGACCCCAATCAAAAACTCTGTCCGCAGCCCTAGTGCAGTGACTGTTTGTGGCCAACAGATGCAAATGTGATGTCTGATGCCTCATTTCCACCAACACAAGGCCGTTGCTGGTGCTGGGTTGGGTCTCGCTTGGTACCTTTTGAGAACCTGCCGGTGTTTCCACCAATTTCAAAAAAACAACGCAACAGAAAAGTTATGAAGGCAGAAGCGAGAGTAAAGTAAAGTTTCACATGTATTCAGTTTTTTAGATTTATTTTGATCCGCTTCGGATACGTTTTTTTTAAGATGCCGAACTGAAACAAGAGTTTACAGAGTATGACTCGTTGCGCTCTGTCCCCATTGCCAAGGTTCCCCTGTCTGTATCAGTTTATTCCCACTTGCTTTTACTGCTGTCCTTTTAAGCATCGTGCAATAAAGCTAAAACCGGAACTTAGCCGTCTGCCTCATGATCTCTTCGCCACAATATTTAACATATTCAACTTGTGACATGTTTATAATTTATTATTAAATCTGGCCAGCAAACCAATCTTTTGTCTTCCACAGAACCAAAAAAAAAAAACATGTAATGTTATACCAGTAATAGGGTGGCAAGTTGTTTCACTGCCAGCACCGGTTATATTAGACAAAATTATATCAGTTATGGATTGCATTTTATGAGTATGCAGAAGTTTTCGATGAGATAGCCTGCTCCACTTTCACTGCCGTTATCGTTCCAAATTCCAAAAGACCAGCTTTTCTGTGCTAATAGCAAGAGGCACAAAGTAACATGGTAGAAAATGATGAGTGCATTCTGTCTGTTATGAGTGGCAAAAAATATACCTTCTATTCAAAGACCAAGACCTTGAGGTCCCAGATGCCAGTCCAATTTGGCTGGGCTCCTCGGTCAGACGGGGGTAAGGTGGGGGTCAAATAAAGTTCAGGATGATCACACACTTGCACATACAAACACAAGCACACATAAATACATGCAGTGTGAAACATCTTCACATTTGTCAATAATAGTTCCATAACACATACGCAAGGTTCTTCCAGGGCTTGTGAAATGCACCACCTCCTGGTTCTGAGCAACACTCGAAGAAAAGAGCAACCAATAAGAAACACTATATTGCCAAAAAGACTGGGACAGCCCTCCCAATCATTGAATTCAGGTGTTCCAATCACTTCCATGGCCACAGGTATATAAAATCAAGCACCTAGGCATGCAGAATGCTTTTACAAACATTTGTGAAAGAATGGGTCACTCTCAAGAGCTCAGTGAATTCAAGCCTGGTACCATGATAGGATGCCACCTGTGCAAGAAGTCCGTTCCTGAAATGTCCTCGCTACTAAAATACCGCTAGACTACCAACACCCTTTTACCTTATTTATCCACAATATCTTCATGTTCAAAAGACGAATGGCCCCTTTCTTCACTGCTACTTAAGTGCTAATTGCTTCCATGTAGCATGTAGCATGCTCCGCTAAGCAAATTTAATAAATATAAGGATACGCCGAATTTATACAGATTCCTAACTTCTGGTCATCACGATACATATCTCATTATTATTCTAGGCAGACTACTAATCTGCTAATCAAATTGGGAGCATAATTAATGTCGACAACTGAATAATGCTGAAAGGCCAGCGTCCGTTATCAAAAGTCATGCAATGACATAACATTTGCTGTAGTCAAAATAAAATTAACCTAAATGAAAAGGCCAATTTTATTTTCTGGAGGAAAATTATTTGTATAGATTAAATCGACCACTCAGTGAAATAGTCTATAGATTAATCAATAGAGAAATAGTCATTTGTTGCATATTTTTACGAACTTTTTCTGGGCCTCTTGAAGTTCGATACATGCTACAAGCTAAATACATATTTATGTATTAGGCCAAAGTTTTTTTTCAGTGGTCTAGGTGTTACCCTTGCAAAGATACAGGCATCTGATTATGGCGAACCAAGAATTTTTGGGAAAGAGGAGAAAATCTCATTGAATTTCAAACCAGTGTACCTCCTAAAATATATGAGCTAGGCCAGTGAATATTGGAATTTTCAAATTGCCCCAGGGACAAACAATGCCACAATTCTGAGACTGTTGAGTGTGGAATTGTCTTTAGCCCAGGGTAGAAGGCCACTGCTCTGTACACGGCTATAATACAGTTAACGCAGTTTTTGAGATCTGGCTTTACTGTTAGTGACAAATTTAGAGCAGATAGTCAAATTATACCCGTCTGCAGTGTCATTTCACAGACATAGATAGACAACTCCCCTTTCTTCTTCCCACTGAGAGAGAGAGAGAGAGAGAGAGAGAAGGACAGACAGAGTCAGTCTTTGCTAGGAACACGTGCCTTATCGCTAACATAATTAGCATTATTGCAGCCACAAGGCACAGCACCCTTCACATCAGCACACACGCGAGGGACTAAAAGCCTCCCTGCACATTCTCACACTGTACATTCACTTCCCTGTGTTTTTAAGGTCCGCTGCTTTGGAAAAATGGGGGGGGGGGGGGGGGTGGGGGGGGGGGGGGTCCTTGA
>JAODKL010000056.1:464626-478766 GCA_026780765.1 Petrocephalus schoutedeni
GAATCCTTCCTGGTCAGAACCATTCCAGATAGTGTACAGCTGTGTCAGGGGACTTTGAGGATGCAGATCACAAGTTGAAGCAGCAGCAAGCCATATGACGATAGCGTGGCAGCTATATTGACCTTTACAAGATACTAAAGAGATGGTGGACAGTGCACTACCTGGCACACTACCTGTATATCACCAAAAAGCAACACGCAACAGGATTTGATGTAGGTGATGCATAAATTAAATAGTAAAAAAAAAAAAAAAAAAAGAAAAGCAGAAAAACCCAGTTGGCAAGCGCTCTGCCAGAGAAGCAATCAGGATATTATAGCAATAGTCAAGCATATTTTACATAAGACACTGCAGTGACTGAGGATATATGATCTGGCACTGAAAACTGGAGGAACATAATAAGCAGTTATGATGTTGTTTTCAGAGACAGGCAAAAATGTAACTGAAAGAGACTGATCCAACATAATTAGGGGTTTATGGCAAAAAATCGATACACTTCAGTACTGCGATATTTAATTTTGTGATATTGTATCGATTTTCAAAAACACAAGATTGATCAAAAAAAATAGTTCATGTGTATTTGCAGCTTACAGTGGTTCGTGTTGTGTTTAACCTCCGGGCCACTAGACGGCTCTGCTCAGTACGACGCACCAAAATTGCGCTCCATAACTCATAACTTTAGCAAAGCCTGGTCAGTCTGCGCTTTAGCAAAGTCTGGTCAGTCTGCGCCGACCAAGCCGTTTAGCTCATGCTAAGGCTCCGGGGGCAAGATGGCAGATGCTGCTCACCCAAGTCTAAATGTCCCGGTGTTTAAACGGCCTCGGTTAAAACCTGAGGTCTACAAGACCATTGATGATAAAATTATTGTGGAAGACGAGCTTTTTAACTTTCTGGCAGTAAAAATCAGGACCATATATGTCAGGATGAGATCGCTGCAAACAAATTTGACTCTGAGTGGATTGTGTCATCTAAGAAAGTGTTGTTTGAGCTCTGTCCTACTACACAGAGGTGTGTGTCACATAAAGGACCACAGAAAGATGTTCATAACTTAAAGAGCTGCTTCAGGGTAATGAACGAGTGTGGTGAAAATATGCCCAGATTTGTCTCCCACTACCTGGATGAACTTCCGCTGGTTACATTCAACAGCATGGTCTCAAGCTTGCTGGGAAGAACTGAGCAGCTGCATGTTGAGGACTGTGCTATGAAGCACGCCGTGCAGGTGCAAACTAACTTTAGTGAAGATCTGCATGCTACTACTATGGAAATAAATGGACGTGTAAGCAGGCTGGAGCGTCCAGAGGATCTCACACTGAGTGACGGTGTGGGGGAACCGGTGAGGCCGTCTGGGGGATCAGAGGACAGCGTAGTCGCTGGAGACACTTGTGTATTCGGTGCGGGACCTGTAGCTGTGCAGGTGGGAGGTATGAGCCCTGCAGTCGGAGGGACGGCTGTGGTGGGGGCTAAAGCCTTGGAGATGGAAGGTAGGGTGCCCACCGCTCATGGTCATGCTGGTGAGGGGGTGTCTATGCCTTCGCCGAAGTGGAGCCAAGTCGTAAGAAAGGGTCGGCGACCGGAAAATTCAGCTGCTAAGACAATGGTACCCCCTGCCTCATTCAGACGGAATAATAAAGCGGTCAATGTGTTTTCTGTTGTTGAGACTGGAGCTGGAAACATGAAAACTGTTAAAACTAAGCGGGTGAGTGTGTTTGCCACCCGATTTAATCCAGATCTGGATGCTGAGACATTATCAGTATATCTTAAAGAAAAGTTTGGCTGGGAAGTTAGTTGTGAGAAGATCTAGACTATAAATAGTAGATTTGGCTCATTTAAAGTATCTGCTGACTGATGATGTTGGAGAAATGTACCGTCCGGTGCTCTGGCCAGAAGGTGCATTTGTCCGGCGTTACTATGAGGCGAGAAGAGCTGGTGTTGTGGGGTCAAATATTGTAGCTGCAGCGGTTGATATGAAGGTGCCTGTTGGTTAAGCTTGTAGTTTCTGAAGCTGTTAAATGACTGTACAGGTTGTGTCTTACAACTGTCACGGCCTGCATCAAGGACAGAGCGCGGGCGATAAAATACGGCGGATTGTTGTTGATAATTTGTTGGACAACTGTGATACTTTGTGCCTGCAGGAGTCATTTTTGCCAAAACAAGATCTCAAAAAATTTTATTCTTTTAACCCACTTTTTCACGGTACTGGTGAGTCCACAACGGATTTAAGTGCAGGAGTTGTTAGGGGCAGAATACCTGGGGGTGTGGCTATTCTATGGAGAAAGGAGCTCGGCAATGAAAACGGTCATTCCACTTGGGGTTGTTTGGTGTGTTGCTATTCAGTTCACAAATGATGACAAGGAATTTATCATAATGAATGTATATGCACTATATGAATGCCATCAGAATGAGGATGATTATATAACAGGTCCTCTTTAACAAAGGAAGAAATTCTTGAATATTGCGTTCGTACTGATACATCTTTGAGTAAGATTCAGTTACCTAAAGGTGCTATTATGTGCAGTGATATGAACTGTTCCAATGCTGAGCATGAGAGGGATCTTTGCACTATGTATGAGGTGATTGTTCAGTCATTGTATGAAAACAGCACTATTATAGGCGTACAAGTATTCCACATAAAATTAGGCCTGGGTGGAATGAGCAGGCCCATGCTAAAGCCCAAGAAGCGTTTAAATCTTGGATGGAAGCTGGTAAACCCAGACAAGGACCTGTGTATAAGAAACTTACTCATGCCAGTTATAAGTATGCTGTCCGTTTTATCTATAGAAATGAGCAGGCTATGAGGGCTGATTCCTTGGCCATGTTATGACATAATGTGTATGACTTTTGGAATCCTCCTAAACTGTTTAAAAAAAAAAACGCTGCGAGTTTTTTTTCATAGAAACATTTTAAAAACACCCCCAGAGACCTTGAACGGTCTGCTTTCTTTTCAAAAATATATCGGAAGAAAAGAAATATGCGTTTAGAGCTTTGCAAGGAGAATAAGAAGTAGAAGAGTGACTGATTGAAGTGAGTCGGGAAGCAGCGCCACCCATTTACAAATGGCGCTATTCATATGATAACAATACAGTAATCCGGCAGTCGTTACTGGATAAATAAATGAGAGAAAATGCATAATGCAACTCCTACAAACAAGAGCACATGTCCGGCTTGTATTTACACCTGTCATATAAACATCGAACATAATTAAGATGAGTAAGTTACTTTCACTTTGAAAACTATTTTACTTCTGTCAGCTCCCCACAGAATTGTTTACCGTTTTCTATAGTGAAAACTTCTGCTCATTGTATTGGGCTCATGTAGAGCAAAACTTCTCTCATAAAGCGACTTGCATGAACGGAGGCTGAACCATCAGTTTGTGCAGCAGATTGCCATAAAAAAAAAAAAAAAATCTGCATAATATTGTGTGCCATGCTTCAGTTGTGATCATTAGGTACGACTCATGGACATTACACTGCCATTATTTTGGTACTTAGTCCTATTATTGCAGGGTATTTTGTAATATTCATTTACCTTTTGTACTAAAGTTTCTGTAAAGTTTTTGTATTGTAAGTTTGTGTTTAAAAATTGTGTGCACAGAACTAGTTTACCTGAAGTAAATGTTTTTGGTTAAATCTGTATGCACATGGTCTTCATTATTCCATTATAGTTTTTCTACAGTTAGATAAAAAAACAATATGTGACATCACTTACAGTAGCGATATCGCAATATATTGAATCGTACCACCGGCATCGTGATATGTACCATATCGTCAAATTTTTTGCCAATAACCATAAGCCATTTACCTAACCATAACCACAGTGATCAATGATTCTACAGCATCAATGTTTTCCAATCATTGGGAAGGAGCAAAAATGTGGCCTGTCCGGTGTTCCCCAAGGACTGGGTTGGGAAACACTGCAATACAGTGGCAGAGTTTGCTAATGTGGTGAAGTTTCGGAATGAGAAAATACTCTAGGAAGTAAATATTTCCCTTTAGCACCACGGCATCCTGTAAAAAAAATCCGGAAGGAAATCAGTCCCAGCAGGCAGGATGTGATATGATAAAAAGAATGGACTCAGAGGCATTGACTACAGAGTCACAGAATGAAAGTCATGCAGGCAAGTCCCAAGTCAAACTCACAAATTGCAAAAAGTGTCTGTAAAAATCAAACCTCAAACTTCAGATGAAATACTAACTGGCCAATCATTTTCTTTGGATGTTCTGCATTGTAAACATAATGTCCCCAACGTAAACTGTGGCCAAGATCCTTGACAGAGAAAGGGTACAATGAGATTACATTCAACTTTTACATTCAACAAAGCTACATTCACCTGAATAAAGTTTTTAATGGTCTAGGTACACAACAGTGCGTTACTACTGAAGGAAAATTAAAATACCACCTTGACCCAAGTTTAAATGTAAAAATGTAGATATAAAGATATGAAGATGTAATAGGTTTTAAAGACAATGGGAATAAAACAGTCCTTAATCTGAATTATAGATGTTAAATGCAGAATCACATGTTCGATCTTGTAAATTAGGTTTGTTTATTTGCTTGTCTATTTATTTTCCCTCAGTTTTCAAGACTTTTATCCAAAGTACTTTTTCAGATTCAGTATCTTGATCAAAAGCATTGCAAAGTACTGGTGGCCCTCTTGGGACATAAACCTGTAATATCTTAATCAGTAAGTAAGCTACCACTGACAGACTGCTTTCAAATTTTTAACTCCTCCCGTATACTCATGAATTAAGAATCACTGTGAGCACTCTGCGACAAAAATAACAGCACGGACAAACAAGATTGCTATACAATTGCCCAATGAATAGAACCAAAAAAGAAAAAAACAAAAGAAAGTACATGCCTCTGTGGATTAGAGCTCTATACGAGTGATCAGAAGGTGGTCGGTTTGAGTCCTATGGTCAGTGGAGTGCTAATGTTTCCATTAGGATCTTGATCAAGGCCCTTAATACCAAAAACTACTCCAAGGGTGCCACGTATAGGTTGACCGATATGGGTTTTTCTATAGCCGATCCCGATATTTAGAAGTCAGGGTCAGCCAATGGCCGATATACGCTGGCGATGTTTTCCTGGCCGGTAATTGGACATTTTCCCCTCTATTTGCATGGTAAAATATCACACTAATTATATAGGATACACAACATTTCTCAACTTAACAACATTTATTGAACACTGACTTAGAACATAAGTGTAAACTTAAATATAAATAGGGTGATGAGATAATTCATCCCGGACATCTTATGCTACTTCAGGTTTTACAAACTACTTAAAACCTGAAAGACTCCTTTGATTGGCCAATAATTATTTTCTTCTTGTGCTTTGACTGGTTTGTTTCGATGATTGAAAGATTCATCCAACTGTCTCACATTAACATTAGTGACACATGTATGATTATAGGAGACTGACCAATCAGCACACAGTAAGAATGCAGTGCTTAAATCCAATTCGCCTCATTTTGGTATAAGACCATGATTAGGAGATGAACTTAAATACTTACGTGCACATTTTAAAGAAACCTTAAGGAGGACATTTAAGGATGTTTTGTGCAACCGGCCCCAACCGAGCCGTTCCGTTCCGTTCTCTCCAAGGACTCTTATGAAATTTCGGGCTGGGGTCCTGCACAGGCAGTAGCATGGGTCACGTGTTCCACAGCAACTGGGCTGCCCGCAGACGTACTCATTTGTAAATCGGCGCACTACACTCAGACATCGGCCGATGCATCTAAACATGCCAAATATCGGCCCGATATATCGGTCGACCTCTAGTGCTACGTGTTGACAGTAAGCTGACAAATACTCCTCTGGCATGGGAGTTACAATATTACAAAAAAAAAAAAAATCAAAAAGCAGCAACGCCAGCGTCTGTGTGTGCGTATGAGTTCTCCCATACACCACGCACACGAGATAATGCTCTAGATTATCGTCTTAATCAGTAATGGAGCTGGTCAGATAAACTGGGAAGGATTACATTTATGTAAAAACAAGAAAATCAGATTTATTCATTTCTCCAGTACCGAAACGTCAGAGCTTATCGATACTACAGTCTTTAAAAATGTAATTCATATGTACTCATGCTTCTTCAGGGGTGAATAAAGTACCATCATTGCAACATATACATTTCTGGAATTATCTGCTGTAAGTATTTCCAAATCAGCCCCAAACCACTCCCCAGCAGGTGGAGAAGCTGCTTGCATGAAGCATTTTTATCTATACTTTTTTCATAAGCATTTACTTTCAAAAGTTTGGGGTCCATTCCAAATGCAAACCTGCATAATTCGTACCGTAGGCAGTATACCAGTCCATCACAGTGCATACAATAACACAGACATCCTAATGATAAATGTAGATGCACCAATTAGCCTAACTGCAGGCCTTGGGATCGCAGGAGAAACTCAGAGTACTCAGAGAAAACAGCACAATACGGGCAGAACATGTAAACTCCACATAATCCCTGGAGGTCAGTAGTAACACTGCTACCCACCTAAGCCACGGTCACCCTACAATGATCACATAAATTGCATTTTGTTGCCATAAGGGCAGGGGTGGTTCTTGATGTGGCACATCCTGTTTCACCATCTAGACCAATTGTTCTGGTACTGTGATGAGCAAATTGAGTCACAGGTCAGGAATTTCTGGAAATGGTGCACTGTCCCAGTGTATGGATTTTACAGCACTCATTGGAGGCCACCTCGATTCATGCTAAAAATATCCCATTGCTGCAGACCTGCAGTCATCATACTATGACTAGGGGGTGGAGGTCATGCAAGTTTACTGTGCCAAGTCCAGTCTGCATAACTCTGCTGCCTCAACGGCACTGGATTCTGGGAAGTGATATATTGGTTTGGCAGTCAAGACAGAGGGAACCCCCCATTTTATGAAAATAAAAGTTTGACGGTCAAAATCGTTGCAAATCCCAAAATCAAAAATCTGAATTTGTTCTGGTCTGTTGTGAGCATGTCTATCTGGCATGCCGTTGGCTGACTACATGTAAGCATAAAACGTGATTGGTTGATAACTTGCTGTATTTAAGGTAGTCTGGGATAAATATAAGTGAACGACGATAACGTCCATTTAAGTTGGGGTACCCTGAACGAAGTGGAGAACTCGGGCCTGTAAAGCAAAGCTGGGATTCTTGCTTAGTAACACTGTCAGATTTGAGGTACTCTAATTTAAATGGATTTTACCTTCGCTCACTTACAATTAGCCCAGATTGCTTCAAATACAAGAAGTTATCTAGCTTAGCAGGAGATCATTCTTCGGCACCTGGATACTTTCCTTTATTTTCCGGTTTATGATTAACATAACTATAGACAAATAAAGAGCCGAGACCCTCCTTCCTAGTTCTAGGTAAATAGTGTAATGTTTGTAGTTCTCAAGCAGCTTCACTGAGGGCAAAATATCAGCCAGAGTGAGTCCTTCAAGAAATAGCTTATATTTCACAAACAGATTTGCACTGAGAAAAAAAAAAAAAACCTATCCTGGAGACTTTACAGAATCCAACAATCCCCAACTGGCCAAGTCCTAAATATGTGTGTGTATATATAAAACCTCTCAATGCGCCTTACTAAAGCATCTCTGGAAAAGGTATTTGAAATTCAATTTCCAAAACCCTAACGCATTATTTATTCACCTACTGACAGGGTGGAGTCAGTTTGGACCCCTTCCACACAATGAACGAGCCGTGCCCAAGAAGTTCCTGATGGGAGAACTTCTTCAGAGAAGCTCACAGGAGTTATATCCAGTCACTGGTCTGTTTAGCTCTCACAGGTTATGAAGTCCCGAGATGTGGAGTAATGCTGTGCACATATATCTCAGCTGAACTGAACAAGATCATGATCCTTGCATAAATATCCCCTGATAACGGAGAATTTATGTCATTGTCGTAAATGTCCAGCCATCTATCATGCTTATCTGGTACCAAGTCATATGGAGCCTGCAGCCTGCGAAAGGACAAAGCAAAGGGAGCTAGTTCATCGCAGGACACAAACACACTTTCAAAAAAAGTATCAATAGTCAAGGTGCTGGGTTTTCCCACCGGCATAAAAGCTGGTACTGGCGCCAAATGACATTACAACACGAGGTAGGGTATTTTGTACCAAATTCAAAACATTGTTATATTAGAGGGCAATATGATGCACTTTTTTAATAGCAACGTCTCATGTTATGCACGTGCAATTCTTACAATCAGTAGTCGGCTTGATTGAGATCTGGCTTTTTCATACCCTTTTACCATACAGCATGGACATATCATAAGTCAAAAACTCCATGTGCTAAGACAATCATAATCATTTTCATCCTTGCCGTTTAAAATCACTTCTAGATAGGTTTGTGAGAAATTTATGCTGAACTCCTTTTAGATTTATAAATACCCTATTAATTATTACAATAAAATCACATTGTGAGACCTGAAAAACTTCTAGTTCTGCTGCCCTAGTATATTATACAGAATACTTTTTAAAATCTTTGATCTTGTTGTACCTGTTCTTCTGACCAGATTGCAATTACAGCTTGGTCTCATTATTTGTCCACACATCCAGTATTATTATTATTATTATTTATTATTTTTTTTCTCTTTCCGTTCTCTGAGTATCTCTTTCAAGATGGCTGTTGTGTTTTCAGAGGCAGGCTATTTCCATAATCAAATGACAAAGAAAGCATTTGTAAGCCCCACCCCAGCTTGGTATTTTAGGTCCTGCAACTTTTGATACTGGTACTCAGCCAGAAGTCAATGGAAAAGGCAAAGTATTGAAAATACCGTACCAAAAGTATGGTACCTGGTGCGGTGGTGAAGTACCTACTACAGACATCACTTCACCTAACCACATGCTTCTGGACTGCAGAAGGAGAGCAGAAGACCCAGAGGAAGCATACAAACACAGGAAGAAACACTTGAAATCCATAAACAAGCTCAGGCAAGAAGTGAACCCCAAACCAAAACTGACCCCTGGACAATCTGCGTTTTTGCTCCCTTCCAAGTCCTTGGCTGACAGTCCACGAGGACCGGTGTGAGAAGCACAGCTATAAAATAACATGGCAGCTACACGGCCACTAAGTGGAGAGGACCCGCCTTTCGGTGAAATCACTTTTCCTGGGTTAATACATCAGCGGTCATTAGAAAACAAAGAAACTCATAAAAACAACAGCTTTAACTGGCACTGCCAAGTGAACACTGACTTATTCATACCACTCCAAAAAAAAATTAGAGGAGAAGATTTGCATAATTAATCATAGCAGTTAGCATTAACGGCTTGCCCGGCCATGAGCGAGGACAGGACATGTCCCATCTAGTCGAATGCTCCTTAGTAAATATGTAGATTTAAAATTTAACACCCAAAGTGAAATATGTGTAAGAGACAAGGTCACCTACTTTGGGGTTAAGGGTCTTGCTCAAGGACTGCACTGTGATTGGACTACTCCTTTGACCATAGGATTTAAACTGGCAACCTTCTGATCCTGTACACAAAGCCCTAACTTGAAGAGCCGCACGCTGTCCTTAAATGGCATTTAAGGCATTTCTAATTAATTGCCTCTTGAATGCAAGTCCTAAAATTAAAAGTCTCCAGTACAAGTATCAAAACTAAAAAGCACTTCTAAGACAGATGGGTCATACACAGAGGACCTGCAGTTCATAAACCCCAAGTGAATATACATAAAGGTGGACATTTCAGGTCCAGAAAGTAAAAATCCAGTTCAAAATTTTGTTTCCACCAATCAGTTAGGCACTTTGACTGTGACTTTATAAATCAAATGGATGGTTGAAACTAAAATCTTGGCCTGGAATTTTACTTTCTGGACCCGAAATGTCCTCTGGCTAAAGGAGAAATATCAGCTTTCCCCCTCCAAAAGGAGCTCTGAGTGAGCCTGGCAGAAGGATCCAAGCCTCTATAAGACTTCATTTTACCCATCAAAGTAGGCCTTCACATGATATATGGACATAACCTTGATAATTTTCTGACCTCAATATTTGCAAATCATGTTTACATAAGAATAAATGCGACTGACATTTTAGCCAATCGCACAGCTTCTGCCCTCTATTCTGCTCTCTATGTCAGGAGCGCGACACAGGGCTGATTCATATTTCACGTGAAAGTGACTGTGCTGCAACGTATGTCTCTCAGGGCCGGTCCGCCAGCTGCCCAGAATGTTCATACTTCTAGCATCAACTTGCCAGGCAAAGCTGCTCTTAAAAGTCACATTTATGAGGTATGGTACTGTATAGGTGTTATAAGAATAAACAAGAATCTTACTCAAATTAAACATGGAATATGTCCTTACAAGGTAATAATTATTAACAAAAAACACTTCCATAAAGTGAAAAAAAAGATACAAAAATAAAAAATGAAAACAACAACTATAAATATTGGATCTAAAACCAACTGAGATAAAAAACATTAAATATTTCCCGCTACCATTTTTAAACACTATTTAGCAGGCTGCACGATATCACATCGTGATATAAATCGCTATCATGTGGCGCATGGGCAATGATCACCAGGGCTTTAGATGACGGGCGTAAGCATTTGACTGGAAGCTGACTTTTCGGTACTATACAGACGTTTACTTATGCTCACAATTTGGTAAGTGGATTAGTAGTAGTATGTCTATTATATTAGCAGTAGAGGCATTATAGTTAGTAATCTATATAATTTAGGTGTATCGTTAGGTTTAACAAGTACCTGTGGCCATGTTCGGTATGTCCATACAGGAAACCTACACGTACTCCTGCAGCTTCTGATCCATTTCTATTAGAAGGTGCAAATGATGCAGCATTTCTGCTGTGTGGCATATGCATTACTGAGTGGAGCCTCCTCTAAACTGGGTTGGCAATATATTGCCTGTAAAGAAACAAAATCACTCTATACCCTAATGCCAAATGTGTAATTATATAATGTCATTTTTGTTAACGGAGTCTGAACGCCCATTTAATCTATTTTTTTGGTTGTGTGGTTTTATTTAGGTTTTATTTATATAGGATATTTCAATTTTTTGACATTCCAATTCCAATGTCTATATATTCTTAAGAATTAAAAAGCTCATTGCTCTATGAAAGGGTGTACTAGCATATTGCCATTATTATTATTATTATTATTATTATTATTATTATTATCACTATATCATTGCATAAAATCTTAAAACGATGAGAAAATCATTTATCGCAATTATTTCTTGGACAATATATCATCCAACAGAAGTTATCGTGACTATGGGTCTTAGGGCTGCACGATTAATCGTATTTTTATCATGATAACGATATTTATGACTCACGATCAGTTAATAAATATCGTCGCGATTTTACAGTATAAAGACCAAACTTCTACAGTGTCTACAGTATAATAATCATTTTTAAATCTGCTAATCTATCAAATTAGATACATTTAAAAGTTAAAAAATTATTTGATTAGTCAAATACAGTACTATTATGTTAATGTTTGTGAACCCAGATGAGTTTAGAATAAGTGAGTGTTTATTATTTATTAATAAATGTTTGATAATTGTCTTATGTAGGTGTATATAATTAGTGAAATAAAAAACTTTTTTTTTTTTTATTTCTGATCAAAAGTTGCATAAACAACAAGAGTCTTCCTGTGCCTTACTGTTTTTTTTCTGATCATGTTTATTTCCTGAAGAGAATGCCATAAAGGATCCAAGAATTGACCGGGCTGTGGGGCTCTGTAAAAAGTTGGTGAGCTCCTTCTCTTACAGCTGGAAGTGTAAGAGAGAGTTTTTAGCTGCACAAAAGGAGATGAAACTCCCAGAGCACTCACTGAAAACAGAGTGTCCAACAAGGTGGGGATCACGTCAGGCCATGATAGAGAGAATCATCGAGCAGCAAAAGGCCATTGCACATGTCCTGTCCTCTAACAAAAAGTCTAGTCATCTTATCCCAACATGGCAGGACACGGATGTACTAGAGGCAATCAACAAATCCTTGCACCCTCTAGTTAATTTTACAAATGCACTGTCTGGCGAGAAGTACGTCAGCATGTCATTTGTTAAGCCAGTTCTTCATATTTTCAACGCATCAATCTTGAAAGTTAAGGATGATGATACTGACCTGTCATGAGCAATCAAGTCTAACATTTTGGAGTACCTAAGCGAAAAATACAGTGACCCAGACATCCAAGCTCTATTGGACATGGCATCTACGGTGGATCCACGATTTAAGATGAGATACATGGCTGAGGACAACAAAACAACAATTCAATCCAGACTCAAAGCTGAGATGGAGACTTTGGCAATGATGGTAATAAAAATGAGCTGCACTGAGATCTATATTAGTGTTTTGAGTCTCAGTTAGTTAAATTTGTTCTAAATGCCTTTTTCTGTGTTTAGGTGCCACCCGAAGAAACAGCACAAGAGACCAGCGAGGAGGATGCTGAAGCTGGATGTGCCCCAAAGAAAAAGATGACTTTAGGAAGCTACTTTAAAACTGCTGAACAAGCCTTGCCACCTAACAGCCAGGTATCCAGTGTAGCCTGTGAGCTAGAATCTTACTTGCAGTCAAGCTACCTGGATAGTGAGGGGGACCCATTAAAATGGTGGAAAGAGCATGAAAAGATCTACCCAAGGCTTTCAAAAGTGGCAAAAAAATACTTGTGCATACAGCCACAAGCTCTCCTTCAGAGAGGGCTTTTAGTTCCGGTGGAAATGTAGTTACTTGCTTGCGGTCTTCCCTAAAGCCCGATCAAGTTGACAGGCTTGTGCTCTTAGCCAAAAATCTGTAACATGTTGTAAAATTTTTTTATTCTTATTTGATTTTATTACAAGTTGTAAAGATGTAAAAGAGGCAGTTTCATTTTATTTATGTACCACAGCTAAGAAAAACTCTCCATTCTAAACATGTTCGGTTTGTTTATTTTTCTTTATTTGTGGCTGTAAAGTGCAATAAGAATACACAAGTGAATAAAAGTTTATTACCAAAGGAATAATCGTCATTATTAATCGTGATAAAAATTGAGCAAAATAATCGTGATAATAATTTTCTCTGTTATCGTGCAGCCCTAATGGGTCTGCAAAAATAACATGCAAGGATTAAACTTTTTTTTGGCAACAGTGGAGAAAATAGGAAGAACATATTCAGTACTCTATACATTTCAGACATGTTCAGATGAAATGGCAACATAGGACTCATAGAAATGCTGCATCATTCGCACCATGTTATAAAAATAAATCGGATGCTGCAGGTGTATGTGTTGGTTTGCTGTACGGGCATGCTGAAGGTGGCCACAAGTGTATTTGGACCCTAGGGCAGAACAGGCTTTGGGTTTCTCTCGATATGCGTACTTGACTGTTCTTGTGTTCTTGCATACCCATTTGACATCGTCTTCCATTGCCAAAGTACAATTCTAATAAGAACAGAAGTACACAGGACAGTAGAAATGTTATTGTTACCCCTCCACAAATATCAAGGATGCATCGATCGCATCCTCACTAATAAGAACAAGCCCATGATTCATTGCATCCGAAGCTCAATCTTGGGATGTAGGTTAGCAAGAAAACTCTTGGCAAGAACATTCTTTGCATTCTTGGTATTGATAAACACCCTTTGAGAAACATGGCCAATTCTGTTCTGCAGTCACTGCTGCATGTAGACATGCTACCCCCACACACACAGGAAGCTGCACGGGGTTTTGCCTGGCATTACTCATTATACTTCGTTAAGCAGTCCTATGAGCCTATAACTCAAAACAGTCTGACCAGAGTCAAGACCAAAAGCTATGGCGCAGTCCTACCCACAAAGCACTGCACCTGATACTCGTTGCAGACATATCGACTCGAGCTCCATGCCGGCTTTCCTATGTGATGTGCCAGGGTTTTTCAGCCCAGTCCTCAGGAACAGCCAGACAGTCCATATTTTTGCTCCCTCCCAGGTACCAACATACCTGTGCCAGGTATTCAGTGGTCCTTATCATTTAATTGTGTGGTTAAGGTGTGTTGGGAGGTGGGTGGGAGCCGAAATGTCAACTGTCTAGGAAAAAATGCTGATATGCTAATCACTATACATGTTCTTATAGTGAAAATCCCTAACATTAAAAAAAGAAAATGAATCGCTGGCCGCTGGTGTTGCTGTACATGCCATGTCTTGCCAATTACGCCTGTCCATCAGTGTGTCATTACGGGCTCTGACC
>JAODKL010000056.1:478866-490816 GCA_026780765.1 Petrocephalus schoutedeni
CACACCCCATGTAAAGCGCCCTGGGACAACTCTGTTGTGAAGGGCGCTATATAAAAATAAACTGAATTGAATTGAATCAAGGCCACTAAAATGCCACCTTCTCAGATGTGACCAGGTCCAGATCCGGCTTTCTCAAGGCTGCTGAGCTACTGTAGGCCACATGAACAAACCTTGGGCACAGGAACTCTGAGCTTGCCCTTCCATCTCAAGCTTTATGGCGCAAAGGACAACGTTTATAAATACCACAAATAATACCACAAATTACCTGTCCCCATCTCATCAGAGACCGACCTTACTGACCCGTGACTGTGACCTACCCTTAAATCAGCCACACACTCCTTCCTCTCACACATAAGCCTCAACTGAAAGGCCTAGGTTTTGATAATGCACTTAACATTTTCAAATAAAAGCCAAATTAATTAATGTGATCAATTAATGCATGAACCAATAACCCAAATTGAATTCAATGTACATTTCACGGAGGTCATGTCACACAAAACACAACCAAGTCTGTTAATCATCCCTGTCAACAAGCCATTTCCCTAGACCTGCCAATTGAATGCATGCATCACAGTCACTGTAGCAACCAGGATGAGGTCAGGGGTCAGTGCTAATTATAAATAACCAGCTTTTATTCCCAGCTGACTGGGCGTGAAATTACTAACTTGATTTATTACATGCTAGTTTGTTATGCAGTTTAAAATTCCGAAACACCTATAAGAAATTAAATTATAAAGGCCTGGTTAGAATGCCCCACCCTTCCCTCGGCAGGTGATATTGACAGTTAAACACCTGAAAGACAGGCTGACATTTCTCACATTTAAATAATTACATGAGATGCTAAAGCTACATTATTGTGAGTCGAGCAGCTGTTTTTTTTTTTTTGCTTACTTCCAGTCCATGCAACCGTGAATCCTAAAACGTAAACGGAAATTCTAATTTCAATGTGACATTTTATATGCATCTCTTAAAATAATCTCCCATTGAGGGTGTTCCCTTGTGAGGTCTATGCTCCAACCTCCCACCTCCAGTGACCCTATACTGAATATGCAGCTGGTAGACGGACAACCATTAAACCTTAAATAAAGGAAAATGTAAGTACATGACAAACGATGCGATATGAACCTTAATGAAGGACTTCCAAATCCATTAAAGGAGGTCCACATCTTTGTACTAGACTGCAATGCATTCTGGGAAATATATTGATCAACATGGTGATAGCTATAAAACATTCATAAATGAATCAGGTCTTATGAGTCAACATAATGTCCTACACAAAGGATAGCCCAAAAATAAGCCTGTAAATACACAAACTTTACTCTTTTTAGAAAACTATGGGTATATGCTAAACATTACATTAAAATTAATAGAAACCAAGGCTGTTGTGGCATATTCAAATAGCACAACTATTAAATATCTGCTTGACTGGTAACTGTACATCTTACATTTCTCTAAATGTGTGTCTAAAAAGGCAGCGGCAGTATCACCAAAAAGACGCAGGAAATCACTCTGCGGTGACTTGCTAATCCATTAGTGTGGCATTAAGGCTTCCTCACTGTACCGAAGCAGGATATACCCTGGGGCTGCGTGTGTACAGGGCAGTGTGCTGAAGTGGGTGGTGTGCTGATGCATTCCTACTACCCCCCCAGAGTCACAGGAGGGGGTAATTCCCACCCACGGTGGGAATAATGACCCATTTTGTTTAGCGTGACCGCCACTTCCCCCCCAGGCCACCAGGCAGCCTTATCAGATTTCCCTGACATAGACACAGGGGACAGCAGCAATTATGGAGCCCCATCTTCTGGGGCCCTCTCGAGAAAGGTGGAAGGGAGCCGAAGGATCAGAGAGGACGGACCAAGGAATAGCACTTAAGTATGGCCGCAGGAAACCACATCAGGGGCAGATCCCACAGCGAAAATGCATCTCGGTACTGCATTTGTGACAGAACCACCTTCTTGCAGAGAGAAATGTCTGTGATTTGCTGAAAACTTTTATACGGAAATCAGGAGCCACAGGCATCATCTCATTTCCTTAAAATTGCCCCAAATGTAAATGTGAGACACAGAGGCTGTAGGCTAAAAGCCAAGAGAAGAGGCGAACAGGATAAACTCAAGGCCTGGCTAGCCGAACTGGCCACCCACCCACCAACCCTCCTACTATTTGCCTGCCAGGTGCATGCGTACTAAGGCTGCACAATTCACTGTTTTCAAATCACAATCATGATTCATACCTCTCTGAGATCTCATTCTTGCATGACAACAATTCTGAGGTGTTTGCATTAGCAAGGAGATCTGTTGCATCAAACCATATATACTTATAACATATAATTAGCGCTCCCCTAATTCTCCATAAGCTGTATCAACATATGAAAGGACTATGTTATACCAGCAGAAATTTGTCATGGAACAAACTTCAGGTGTTTGACAGAAACCCTTTCTGTTCTGCAGAGTTGATGTGACAGTCCTATTTCAGTAATGATCATATTGTTTGTTCCGTCTTCATAAATACAGTATTTATTAGTACTACTGAGAGGAATATATTGCTCAAGGAATAATAGTTGTGATCTCAATTCAAAGTAAAAAGGAACATATATTGTGATTAACAGGCCCATTTTACCCAGAACCATGCAATCCTAGTGCACACCCAGTCTAAAGTGAGATGGTACAGTGCGGCACAAGCCACCTCATTGGTTGTTCCTAACCAATCACAAGCATCACTCTGACACTCCAGAGTATGACTGAAAGAGAAGCATGAAAATGCTCCTGTGAACACCATTTCTGAACTGGCATCATACATGCAGAGAACAAATATCTTGGAAATCCAGAAGTTTTTAATTTTTTTTTAATAATGTGAAAGAGTGCAGTTGCCAAATAATACGTCAACTACAATAAATAAATGAATGTATATATGCACATACAAAATGACGTAAGGGGAATGAACTGGACAGGACTGGGGCCAGGACAAGAACAGGGCCAGAGATCCAGGAGATAAAGTCGCAATCTAATACTGAAGTTGGGTGGAGAGGAAATGTCATTAGCTAGATCGTCCTAGAAGCTCTAAAGTGGCAATGCCAAGGCTCCTTTACTACAGTGCCTATGGTGCAGTGGGCAACCTTCTTTCAAAGTTCAAACACCATTAATTAATTTGGCTTGATTAAGACGAGCACTACATCATAATCTGAGTTTTACATCTCTAGGCATTTACCTGTAAAAACCTCACTGGAGGGCAGTATCAAGAAGTAACAGATGTGTGCAAAACAAAAACACGTCGTTTGCGCTAATTACTACTAGTAAATAAAGGCACCTTAAATCATTTAGTTCAATGTCCATATGTTACAATGAGTAGGAGTGCTGAACTGAAACATGAGCAAAACAATGCAAGAGGCTGACATTTAAACGGAAAATGTGTCAGCACTACGCATCTAAAGGAGGCCAAATCCTACATGGCTTATCCCTGTGCTTTCAATGGCTCAGCATTGAGGGGTATTTATGCCTACATGATTCTCTGTATATGGGGTACTAATTAAAGTTTCATAAGGGTCATAAAGCGATAACAGGCTTGAGTAAGGCCAACAGGAGCTGAAGAGATTCCCGTCAACATCCATAATCGACCACGGCAACGATCTGACAAGCCAGTTACCGGTAAACTCACGTCAACGTACAATAGTCTCAGTGAAAATTCCAGCAAAGCTTGATCTCAGTAGTGCACTGTAGGGCGAACAGCAGTACTAGTATTGCTGCGTTAAGAGACAATGCGGCATCCATAGAGATTCAAAAGGGATTCCCGCAGTAGAACAGGCCAAAAGATTGCCTGCACCACTGTTCCTGCTCCGATTGAAAGGGAAAGTGAAAAATGAAAGCAAGAATTGGACAGTGATCCACATTTGGTAAATAGAAACAACCAGCCAATTTAAAGTAGCTACCTTTATGAATGGGGGGCTGTGAAATATTTATGCCGACAAGATGTGATACGATAGACACTGAGGGCCTTTGCTACAAGGCGTGCAAATGTACGATTATTATAGCCTCTTATTTTCTATAACATTTTAGGAAGCAAATGTGAGAATGAATTCACTTATCCATGTTTCTGCCTTTATTTGCACAAGACTTAACAGCAGCTATAATTTGCCCCCCTTAAATTACTCTCATATTCTCAATCCAGGCACCACAGCACTCATTCCTGCTGAATCCCAAACGTAGACACAGTTATGTGTGCTGTATTCTTCCATTGCAAGACACTACCGCATTAATCAGAGCCAAATCATAATTTTTACCCGCTCTGTCCTGCACTGACCAAAATGTATCGCAATCCTCACCCACCTTCCTGGTTGTTCCAGAAGTTTCCCCAACACTGGCAAAAGATGTACTGGTGCCAGGACAGACACAGGCAGAGAAGAATCCATCTGAGCCTGAGCATCTACATCTGCATCTTTGCAGCTAAACACTGGAGCCTAACAACATCTTCTGATACCATTTCTATGGAAAACAACATACCTTTTATTAAGAGAAAGCCCAAGCATGGCAAGAGTGCATCCTACTACTAGTAAGAGCAAGGCACTGTATTAAGATATCTCTGGCAAACATGACTTTCTGGTAAAGACCACAGCCACCTCTGGAATTTCAGCTGCATGAACCTAGATCAGCTACAATTTTCCCTAGAAACCTTTGTAGTTTGAAAATAAATTGGTAGTTCTGGAATGCAGATAACACAGCCACAAACACAAAACAATCGAGGTGCTAAGAAAGCACAACTGGACCCCTATCGGGTCTTCCTGACATTCCAGGAGCATCTTTACTAAACAAAATGTGGCACAATCATTTTCTCTTGATTATTTTAGTTTCATTAATCGCTGGAAGCCAAAATCATGACTGAAATTAAAATTCGATGAATTGCCCAGCCCTACATTTAAATGAGTGTGTTCAGATTTGACAAATACTAAAAATGTTAAGGGACTTTGGGGAGGAAGAATGTATCCAATATGCATGGGGAAGCAACAGATGCACAGACTTAGGTGCATGTAAGAACAAATGCAGCAACTGAACATAGGTCTGTTACTGCCCCAAGCACAGCCAAATCACCCAAGACAAATGTCCCTTAGCCCACACCACATCTGTCAATATGGCCAGTCTGACAGCATCACAAGCAGATGTCAACATGAAACAGTCACGCACAGCAGGACGGAAAGGCAGCCTGCAGTGCAACCTGTTACGCCTTTTAAAACACCCAGACCACATTTATCACTCTGTTGAATGCAAAAGAACCTAATGGACAATCACAAGTTTTGTTTTTTTTTTTCCAAAAACACAAACACCCACAAAACCACCGTATGAGGCGTCATAAAATTGACAGTAATGTATGAATTTCTTCTCACCGTGCAAATGACTTCAAAATTACGACTATATAGATTATTTTATTTATGTGTGTGTATGTATACGTGTGCGTGTATGTATACTAATTATATATATATATTACACACACAGTGTGGTTGCATATTCCATCAATATAAAACACAAATCTAATCTTCGCATCGATAATATCATTTCACCACAAGGCCGTGCCTTAAAAGAAGCGCAGATTAAAGGGCACCAGCGCGGCTCCTATGATAAATCATCCCAGGAGGGTTATTTTATGACAGATATAATTGTGTGAAAAAAAAAGTAGACGACTCTCTCACATTAATAACTAAGCAAGCTTAAAGGATATGGCACACTGATGCACTGAAACCTCCCCCATCCATACCCAAGGCGATCCCTTTGTTATGAGCTGGAGCCATCATACGTGCTTCTTATGTTAAACAAGCGATGATTAAATATGCCGTTTTTGTGTCCGCGTTAAAATTAGCGAGTGCGCAGTGGGCTGAATGCAGACCGCGCCGCATCTGAAGTTCACAGTAAGGGATCCCCCCTCTCAGCTTGTTGCTCCAGCCCTCGACAAAGCCGCGGCTGTGCTGGCCGCGCACATGCAAACCGAGACGGCGGCCGGCAGCCTCACCTTCCGCCCGGGAGCGGAGATCGGACACGGTCCTCTGGATGGGCATCTCCGCGCCGCTCCGCCGGAGCACCTGTCAGCCGCGGCGCTCGCTCGCACTGTCTAAATCCCCCTCGCTTTCTTTGCAGCCGTCGCCCAGTCCCAGAACGAGCCCACATGCAATCAGCCGGGGCTTGTCTTCCGAAACGAGGGGAAATGTATATATTAATAAAGGCTGGCTGTGACCGATGTCACATCACCGGGGCTCGGCTGGCTGGCGGAACCCGCTGCACGGAGCCCAGAGAGCAGGGCAGCACTCCCAACGATCCAGGCTCCTAATCCTACTGGCGGTGCCTATTTACAATTCAGCCTGTACCATCAGCCAGCGGCCAAACGGGGGTGGCGCCGGGGATCGAGCGGGGCTCTCCGCGCCTCTCAAAACCTTACACTCTATATTCATCACGGCAGACATCGGGACTTTAAGCCACACCCTATCGCACAGTATTGCGGGGCTGTTAATTTGCCCCCAAAGCCGAGCGAGTGGCTGCCGAGCTGCGCCGTCAACCCCGCGCTGCGGCTGCACGTCAGCGGCTCCGTTTTCCCCGCATTTTGCCTTTAATTTTGAACTACGTGCGTGAGGCGGACAATTTTTGCTTCCTAACACTATTGCCGTTGTTTCATTATGTAATTCAGCGACAGCCCGAAGTTTCACATTCTGTTCTATCTTATGTATTTCATACATTATTCTGCGAAAGCTTCTCCATTCAAAAAAAAGCAGGACATTTACTGCATGATCCGAGTTCATATTACTACACTGCTATTTGTTCTTGCTCGTCTTTTTGTCCCCAAAGCCCTTTCCCCCAAAATTATTATAAAATACACCAGCTTGTGTAACACTGACCTGATTAAAGGATGATGAAAGTACCGAAGGAGCTTATAGTCAAGCCGCCACCGCGCTGATAAATGCTGAATTTGCAGAGTCAATTATAATAAAGTGAGTCAGGCTTGCAGTGCCCCCTAAATCCATAAACCATAACACGAAGGTATTTTTTCACAATACAACGTTTGGACTCAAATTTATAAACTGCCGATTACATAAAGACAACGGACTGCTCCCCCTGACATCAATGCAGTCGCAGCGCGGCTTTTCGTTTCTTAAAACAGTTGAAACCAAGACGCCGACATGGCGGCATTTTATAATAAAATGTCTCATGAATAAATGTGTTCTCGTGTTATGAATGAAGTCTGATTCATCACCACCAAGTCCCTATGGAAAAGCACCACTTCTGAATTTAATTTTCCCATTTGAATAGTCTATCCATGTTAATTTCTATCTCTGGGGAATTTCACTTTGGATCAGTTATTCCAAAGGCCAGGATGATCTGGGCCGGCCTGTAATATAGAGAAATAATGTGAAATTGGATTTAGAGAATGTTTCCTTTAAGGATTAACTGGCATTTTCATAAACCAAGCTGTATTGTACCTGCAGAAACGTTTGGGATATTTGAATGTTCTTATTATAGATTAAGAAATTGTTAATGTGGCTTTATATTCTCATCATATATTGTGTGGTGTCCTTAATCAAATGGCGTAGAGTGAATTTTGTAGTGTGCTGCTCGCTTTTGCGCATGTTCGAAGGCTTCTGACCACCATCTAGTTACATACGTGCGCCTACATTACAAGCATGTATTGGGAAGATACCTGCTGTATAGGCAGGAAATTCAGATTTAATGGGACTGTCTTTTAAAAATAGCATTCAGATGTAGCTGGCACTTGTCAAACACTTAGAAACGATATTTGAGAAGGTTATGGGTAAGATCCAATTGCCTGTCATGGGATAGTAGAATGTAGTAATATGGTTCAAAGAGCAGCCACTGGGGTATTATGCAGGTTCCAAGAAGCCTCGCTCAGTATTTTGGAAAGAAGAATGAACAAACACACAAAACAAACAAGGAAGACAATTTTCCTGATTAAACAGTCTCTGGATCTGGCTGTGAACCCTGTTCACATACTGATGGAGTTTCGGGCAACTGCTAAGATGTCAGAGTTCAGTATAGTTTAGCAAATTTCTCAGGCACAGGCAAAAGAGAAGCTGCAGAAAAGCCAAGGCACCTAGTTCTGAGTCAGAGTTTGTGAGCCAGGAGGAGGCGTGGATGGGTGGGGGTGGAAGATATCGTGGCTCCTTGCCTCTAGAGAGGCAGCACGCAATCAGCAGGAAGTATGTCGGGGAGGGGGGGCAGTCAGTACGCCAAACTAATTTTCCTTATAGGCCTGGCTTTAGCAGTGAGGTGATGAGTTCATAGCTTACATCAGGTACATAAAGATGGCTGCTCACCAGGATACAGGAACTCAGTTTAGTGTCAGAGGAAAGGCAAACAGGGTATGGAAAAAGGTAGAAGGTGTGGAAGCCTTCTGCTTTTGTCATCAGCAGAGAACACCTGGGATGTAAACAGTACCGTTCACTGAACATTCACAGCTGCGGGCCACATCACTGAGATTTCATTTTTGCCGACCTCGAAACTGAGCCCCTCTGCGTCATTTGGACCTGAGTATGCTTATCTCAGCCCTCTAAACTGCACTTAACATAGGCCTATGTTTAATGTGCACTAATCTACTGTTTGTAATTTCTCATGTGACAAGATACATTACAATATAAAAGGATTTCAGTAAGAAGGGCAAGCTGCATGAGTGTAGTGTTCAGACACGTCAGGCGGTGCGTAAAATGTTCTTGCAAGTTTCCTTAATGAGGGTAATGTGTGTAGAACAGAAGTAGCTTAGAAGCATTAGTGTGGCTCTTAGGAATATTTCCAGAAAGATCTTAATGCTGGCGTACATTACAATTTTTAGATTGAGATGAGGTGCAGGTAGATTATTAAATCACATTCAAGATACTCCACCCTTCACAAAAATGTCAGTTACCCATTGTGATAACCTTCCTCTCAATTGCATTTTGATGCCCAAAAGCATTAGGACAAGCACTTAAAAAAAATGCTTGCCGCCATCCATAATGTTAAAGAAGCTGTCAGCATTGTGTAGTTTTTCAGTAGTGCAGTAAAGCATGGTAAATGTGTGCTACTTTGGCTTTACTGGCACAAGCAGTACACTGAAAGCAGGTTTTTATCAACGTTAAGGTGTACATGGACAATCTTGATCTACTGAGGTACCAGCTGGACATGCTAATCTAAATGAGCTATTCTGACTGTAGCTGTGACAGTGCAGTCTTGTTGCTGCTTGTTCCCTAGTGTATGAATCTTCTGCACGGGTTGCGACGTAATGGCAGCATTCATTGTATTGTGACAGAAAACCATTTCTGAAAAATCTAGTCATTGGCAAGGTACAAGAAGCATTAATGGAAAATGCCAAAACAACATTTTTGCCTGTGTGTGTTTTAGCTCAGTAGAAATACATGTATTCCCAAGATTTCTATTCTTTTCATCCAAGACAGCGATATTATGCCACTGCTGAGGTTTAAATCCAGGGATAGCAGGGTTGCTTAGCAACAGACAGAAGAAGCTTCCCGGGTCCGATTCTGTGTAGCTGTTTTTATGTTTGCTGAGAATCTTGTCTAAATGATGAATCGGCCATTGAATCTCAATCACATCCTATGCCATGTGTCACTGCAGTTTCTATTTTATCTTTTTTTTTTTTTTACAAATAAGTATAAAAGTAATTAAGAAAAAAAATAAGATACAAGCCATAAATAAATTTCTTATTCATTATGACTGTGGTCATTTAGATTGGTAAAGTGGATAGTATTACAAAGAGACAAGAGAAGCTATTTTATGAGCAAACAGTGCCTAAACTTGATACACCGCTTAAATTTTGTTTTGTGTTTTTTATATCAGCATGTTTTATTGTTATAATTTATCATGTTGTATTCAGATTTTTCTGGAATAGGCCTATATAAATTAAATATGAGTAATTTCTATACACTGGGTAACCCTAGAGTATTAGCTCACATTCAATAAATGGTTGGTTCTCTAACATCTCCTTTGGCACCCATGGATATTCTGTATTTGCATTGCATTTTGCCTAAGCAAACCAGATTCAAATCATAGTGGAGATTAAAGTATTCAGGCTGCAGCTGGAAGTGAACAAAAATATTGAAGAGCTGGGATGCTTAAGGACATATATAGCGACCACTACAACTAAGCGAGCACATTTAAATGAATCATATGATCATCCTAATATGGCAATGATTACATTGCTGCAATTCAATTCAGGGGATATTTAACAAAAAAAAAATAATTTTAACGGTTGGTTAGTTGGATGCCGAAGTTAGACCATCAACATCTGCAGGGTCGAAAAGCTTCCAGTTCGAAAGTCACGCCAAAACCCCATCTGTTCAAATGTCACCTTTATGCACCGTCAACTGCTGGGAGCTTCAGTCCCGCTGCGTTACTTTCTTGAGCTGTAGAGGCAGCCAAAAGGGGCCCCTGGCGTCACGCTCATGGGCCCCAGGTCTGCATGTGCAGAGCAGTGCATGGCTCTGTGGTACATCAGCGCCTCAGAAGCGTCAGTTCCTAAAATAGAGGGGTGTTCGCCAGACTGAGAGGACAGCAGTCGGTGTCTCTCTCTGTGCTTCACAGTCATGCATCCATTTGCTCACGGACGTTACTAGAATAATCAGTGATAGAATTCAGAAATATTTAGAGTCTAAAATAATGAAAACAAACACTGATGGGAACAGGTACGCCCCAGAAATGCGTATGTGTCAGGTGTCAGTTTCTGCCTCTTCTACAGCTGGTCTCTGAGTTACTCAGTGTTCACTGACACTGTTGACCGTGAGGTACCCAGATGAGGAAATGTGACTGAATTCAATACTGGAAAACTGACAGACAGGTAGCCAGACAGATGGAAAAACTGAACAGCTTAAATAGACAGCCTCAAATAGCCTGCAGGTGTGAGTAATTATAGTGAAAATGCACCAGGAGGTGGTCATGGCGGATGACCAGGCTTGCAGCAGGTAACCTAAGAAACTAAATCTGTAATGGTTGCAACCATATAAATCCATTACTGTTTACGGTATTGCATAAAATACCAGGGTGCAGAAAGAAGACCACCTTTCACGCATATATGCCAATAAACAAAACATCAACATCAACAATATCAACAACCTGACAAGTAAATGATGTATCAGCAGTTCCGGTATTTTTAACTAAATGGAAATTTTGCACACAAAATGTTCATGAGTCCATGTGACTTTTTTCTTCTATATATAATGTACTTAAACACCACATTTTGTACAAATAAAGGGTCTCTCATCACCCTTTGATACCTCTTTTCTTGTATTTTGAGACCATATATAAACTGAGGTAAGATCTAATGGACTGTATTGAATTTTTGTATATATCCAGTTGAAAATTTCAATTTTTAATAGTAATAGTATTTGCATTCAACTTTGTAGTCTCCATGGCAATATGTTATCACACTGGTTTGCCAGACATATCCAGACGGACGTAAATTTTCACGGGGCATCTGAGTGGACTCTGATCGAAATGCAAACAGCTTTGACTCGGGTCAAGCAGTGAGTACTAATAGCATTTAATCAGAATATTTTTGTTCAGACTAAATCTGGATCTTTCACTTGGAAATGGTCCTTTGATCTCAACTCTTTGCATTTATGTGCAGGAAGGGATTTATATCAGTGACTCAGTCAGTCCCAGGTAGTTCAGAAATGTGTTTTGATGCCCTCATGCCCACAGAGACACTCACTTCGAAGCAGCAATGGCTGTTGGCAAGGGCTAAAGAAGTAGAGACGAGTTGCATTTTTTCTCCATAACAGCAGCGGAAGAAAGCCTGTGTCTACAATGCATAGCTGCTGCACTCATTCTGTGTGTCTGCCTATGTATTTGGAATTTGGTTCACTGAGCTGACTCTTAAGTTGGATTTCTATGCTTTCCCTATTTAAATCAATGTGTACCGATGCCTGCTTACCATAGAAACTCTAGAATCAAAAACTGTGAAAAGCTGCCTTTAGTTG
>JAODKL010000056.1:495570-508723 GCA_026780765.1 Petrocephalus schoutedeni
GGGATAGGCTCCGGACCCCCCGCGACCCTGAACAGGATAAGCGGGTTGGAAAATGGATGGATGGATGGATGGAAATCCTCTATCCATTCATCCATTTCCATGCATTACTTATCCAGTATAGGATCACGGTGAGTCTGGACCTTACGCCAGGTCATTTTTGTGACTGTTTAGCGCTGCCCCAAAACTTACCTAGGTTGCCCCCCTTAACCCCCCTGTTGAATGGTTGATGCATATACATTATATTGCCAAAAGTATTGGGACGCCTGCCTTTACACACACATGAACTTTAATGACATCACACTCCTAATACATAGGCTTTAATATGGAGTTGACCCACCATTTGCAGTTATAACAGCTTCAACTCTTCTGAGATGGCTTTCCACATGGTTTAGGAGTGTGTTTATGGGAATTTTTTACCATTCTTCCAGGAGAGCATTTGTGAGGTCAGACAATGATGTTCGATGAGAAGGCCTGGCTTTCATGCTGCGCAGTCATGTTGGAACCGGAAGGGGCCATCCCCAAACTGTTCCCACAAAGTTTGGCACATGAAATTGTCCAAAATGGCTTTGTGTGCTGAAGCATTAAGAGTTCCTTTCACTGGAACTAAGGGGCCAAGCCCACCCCTGAAAAACAACCCCACACCATTATCTCCCCTCTACCAAACTTGCCACAATGAAGTCAGGCAAGTACCGTTCTCCCGGCAACTGCCAAACCCAGACTCATCCATCAGATTGCCAGACAGAGAAGCCTGATTTGTAAATGGTGATGTAACGCTTGGATGCAGCTGCTCGACCATGGAAATCCATTGCATGAAGATCTCTACACACTGTTCTTCAGCTAATTTGAAGTTTGGAGGTCTGTACCTATTGACTCTGCAGAACAGTTGACTGTTGACTTTGGAATATTTAGTAGTGAGGAAATTTCTCAAATAGGCTTATTGCACAGGTGCCATCCTATCATGGTACCACACTTGAATTCATTGAGCTCCTGGAAGAGACCCACTCTTTTACAAATGTTTGCAGAAGCAGTCTGCATGCCTAGGTGCTTGATTTTTTACACCTGTGGGTATGGAAGTGATTGGAACACACACAAGGTCAAGATATTTAGGAATTATATGTGAGGGTATTAATCACTATCACTCCATCTATTCATAAACAAACACTGATCTTAGCATCTAGCATTAGCAGAAGTAAATATGCTAGGAGATGCTGAGTCATGTTTTTGGTACTAACACAAGTGGTGGGTGACCCTGGAAAACAGTCCTGTTATATGCTGAGTCATGATCCTCTCTTACCCTCACACTAACTCACAAAAACTCACACTAGTCTGTGAAGCCACAGCTAGAGTACAGTCATGTTTACCTTTCCTGTATAGCCACTATCTTCTTACCTATTGTGCGAAAAGCAAATTCGAAAACATAGTCTAGCTATATGAAAACACAAAATCAATTTTTGTTTTGGAGTTCTCAATGTATATCATGAAAGCAAAGTGACAGATCTAACCCTGCCAATGTCATAAAACAAACTGGAAAGCTGTGATATTGAACTATGAAGAGAAACACCTGCAATTTTTAATCTTCCAGGCTCTGATTTTCTTTTTCTTTTGGGCATGACATGTCAGTTGGTCTTATTCCCATTGGGAAGTAAATGAAAAGCCGATGGATATGTGTGCTAGTCGGCACATAATTTGTTGCATTTAATCAGTGTGATTGATCTCAGCTACACCTGTGACATAGACCATGTCTCTAGAGGCCATCTAATCTCCTGTTTGAACAGCAGGTGTTTGGGTGCTCCCTGGAAGATACAGGGACATGAAAGATTCATATATACAGCAGAAGTGTGTCTCTCTATGTACAGCTTTAGCTTACCTTATACAAGAGAATTTTCTACAGCATACTGTGGTCAGCATAACATACGATCAAACATATTGCACATAACACTGGAGTTTTCCTGGTAGATTACAGTGAAACGTATCATGACAAAAAATACCTGATGAATTCAAGCACTAGAATGCCATTTTATTTTTGAATGTATAGCTAGAAATGAAAAGTTGAATAGCTAAATGTTTCACACTGATAGAATTGTATTGGGGTCAAATTAGGCAGATGCCCTTGTGCTGATGTGCCATTATATAGAAAAGCTGTATGACTACTAAAGAAAGGTTTTTGTCTATAAACGGGGCATCTTATTTAAATTATTAAGTAAAATTGTTAGTGATATTGTGTTTAATGACAGTTTATTCCTTATTGGTGTGATTCATTATTTTTATGAATGAATAAACAATTATTGCGCAGGCAGGTCTACTTTATAACTCTAAATGCACACTCTGTAATTGGTCATTTGAAGTATTGCAGGATCTGTTTTATAACTTTTCCCCTATAACACTGCTCACTACAGAAGCATCAGATCTCTTTTGCTAAATGTGGCAGGAAGAGGAATATTTTCATAGCCCCAGTTTTCTTAAGCATTTATGAAAAAGACTTTTCTGTTGTTTGAAAAGTTAGCAGAGAAGGCTAAATTATTTAACGCGAGGCTATCGCTTTACTCTTGGTCAGTTGGCAGGGTAACTAAAGCGGGATTTCATTTATTATTAACTGGCTCAGCAGCAACACGGACACCTCTCCCCGCAGAGTTCCTGGGCTGCCGAATGCGCGGGTTCATGGCCACGCGAAAGAAAACAAATGAAGACTGCCATGTTGTGTAACCCAACAAAACTTCACCAAGACATAATGTAGAAGAGGGACCATGTAAAAGTGCTGCTTTTTTCCAATGGAGGGGGGAAGCACAAAAGCTGGGGACGATAAACCTCTGAAAAAAGTGAGGTTTCGGGTGTCATCAGCAAACAGCGGTCGGATCCTAAAGGAGGTTTTCAAAGACGAGGGACCTTCGGACTCGTTGGACTCTGACGGCAACAGCAGCTCGGAGGCAGAGCGGGACAGCTCGCCCCCGGCCAACGATGCCAGCGCACACCTCAATGGCCTTCTGGGCCCGGAGCCGGATGACAGTGGCAGCGAACCGGACGACATGCTCATGTACGCCGGAGCCTCCCGGGACAGACCCTTCGGCACCAGGCGGGTCAACATCCTTAGCAAAAATGGGACTGTGAGAGGTGTGAAGCACAAAGTCAGTGCCGGGCAGGCACTCTTCAGCAACCTCAGCAGTGTCTATGGGGTAAGGAGCCCTCCATGCACTAGCTTATTTATTCAACTTGTTTTCCTCTTCATTCACGTTTCTCCACTTTCCACATTAGCTACTGACATGCGTTGGCCTTCAGTTAGGATTCTGCCTATGAATTGAATGCAAAATCAAAAATCGCAATTGGAACATTAAAATTCAGATGTAACATCCAAGCTAATATTCAGTTTCAAATTTCAATTTTTCATATTTCTATTATATTTATGTGAATAAAATGTATGTATAAATATATCTAACAAAACAATCCAGCTCAGATATCTTACACACTGGAGAAAATGGCCATTTTATAGATATTTAACTTAAATAAGTTTTTAGATGTATAAACTGCACTTAACTGTAATTCTTTCAAAAATGCAATATCTTACCAAACAGAAAATTAGCATGAAAGTAACATAAAGTTGTCATCACCTTTTAGGGAATCTTATAAACTTATACTTGTAAACTCAGTGCATTAGTTGCCGAGGATAATGGCCTTTGAGAAATGAGTGTGTTTTACACTGGAACTGGTTCCGTACTGGATAAAGCACAAAAGATCGAATACAACTATATATCCACAAGCTGAGAGAGACTGAGGCAGGTGCACCAATATAAGTAGGTGTTTAATTTTGAGTTTGGAGCTACAGTATTTGGCTCTAGCATCCTGACTCATTTGGACTTTCTCTTTCACCGTCCCCCTACCGAATGATGTCACAGGCTAGACGGCATGCTTGCCAAATGAAAGATTAATGAGCAATTCCCTAAGTGTTAGAGGGGAACCATATCACGCTAATGAACCCTACAGACTCTGGCCTTCTAACACAACCGCAGCATCAACGTAAATAAGCTGACACGTAGCTGACATAAGCACGTCTTTTTTTTGTCAATTTATTTATTTATTTGCTTATTATTTGTTTGTCTTACATCAAACCTAATTCACTAAATTATTGATTATCATGCACTGTATATAACTGCCCAATTTAATTTAAGAGCACCCAATAATAATAATAACTAAAGGGAAGTGACTTAACTCGGTCAATGCTAAATATTGCTAATATTTAAATAAATAATGCTAAATATTCAGATTTAAAGTTCCATGGTCTCATTTAATGATACCATACATGCAATTTAAGTAGGTATGGAAGGATGAGCCGTTATTCTCATACTGACATAGCAGATGTGTCTTCTGCAGTCACTTGATTCCATTGATATTGTAGGTTGAGGGATGTAAATTGTAAGTGAAAAGGCAGAGGTCTTTAAAGTCTTGCAAATTCATATAAACATAGGTTTCAAGTAGGTAACGGGAGGAACACTACTTCAAATCCACATAATTTTGGATACTCTCTACATTGATGGGGTCCTGGTCCTCTCCCCAAACCCTTCCAAATTTATTCCTATACTTGAGGGGTCAGCTGATTTTTTTATAATGGGTCCCACTGAGGTCTAAAGGGAGGGCTTCCAGTTTCAGCTCTGGTACGGCACAGGGGCCTTTGAAAAGGTCTTCAAGGGTGTGCGACTCTGGGAACAAAGGGGGAATCATTTCAAGTACAGCCCAATCTCTCTTTTGGCAAGAAGCCAATTCTCTGTTCCACTGGAGTCATCGCCAGTGCAGGGGCTGCCTGGCTCATGCTATACTGGCTGAACAGAGGCTCCCTAGCTCATACTAGACTGGCTATACAGGGGCTGCCTGGCTCATGCTAAACTGGCTGAACAGGGGCTACCTGGCTCATACCAAATTGGCTCAACATGGTCTGTTTGGCTCATACTAAACTGGCTGAGCAGGGGCTGCCTGGCTCATACCAAATTGGCAGAACCAGGGCTGCCTGGCTCATGCAAAACTGGCTGAACAGAGGCTACCTGGCTCATACTATACTGGCTGAACAGGAGCTGCCTGGCTCATGCAAAACTGGGTGAACAGTGGCTGCCTGGCTCACACTAAACTAGCTGAGCAGGGGCTGCCTGGCTCATATCAAACTGGCTGAACAGGAGCTGCCTGGCTCATGCAAACTGGGTGAACAATGGCTGCCTGGCTCACACTAAACTATTTGAGCAGGGGCTGCCTGGCTCATGCCAACCTGGCTGAACATGGTCTGCGTGGCTCATACGAAAAACTGGCTGAACAGGAGTTGCCTGGCTCATACCAAACTGGCTGAACAGGAGTTGCCTGGCTCATACCAAACTGGCTGAACAGGGGCTACCTGGCTCATATCAAATTGGCTGAACATGGTCTGCTTGGCTCATACCGAATTGGCTGAACAGGAGCTGCCTGGCTCATGCAAAACTGGGTGAACAGTGGCTGCTTGGCTCACACTAAACTAGCTGAGCAGGGGCTGCCTGGCTCATATCAAACTTGCTGAACAGGGGCTACCTGGCTCATACCAAATTGGCTGAACAGGGGCTGCCTGGCTCAAACTAAATTGGCTGAAGAGGGCCTGCTTGGCTCATGCCAAACTGCCTGAATAGAGGATGCCTGGCTAATACCAAACTGGCTGAACTGTGGTTGTGTTTTTTCAAGGGTTCCCTGCGGGGTGGCACGCTTCCACAGAGAGGGAACCACTGAGACCGGGACTTCCTGGGTCGCCAGTCGGAATCTGTTTATATGTTGGGCGCCCCTGGATAATAAATACCATAAATACCCCCCATCTCCCTTCTGCCTCCATCATCTCCCCTGGAGTCTTCTTGTGGCGGAAGTATCCTTTCCCCGGCTCACACCTGGAACTAAGGACCCTTGGTGGCCGGTACTTGGAGGCGTTTCTTAACAGGCCTTGATGGTCAAGGTTTACAGAAATTATACAAAATATTAGAGCTGGACATAACACTGAACACTAAACCTGCATAATCAGGTGCATCCAAGCCTAGATATATAACATATCCAATAAACAAAATTAACAAATAAAAAAAATTAACTTCTTGAATTTTAATTGGCTTAAGTTAATGGTGCATCCATGTATCACATGATTTGTATTTATTATGTGACTGTGCAGATGACTGTGTTATTGCCCATCTGATATAATTATCCTAGCTAATGCCTTTGTGCTGGAATCCATTTGCCAGTCAATTGCACAAATTTTGAAATAAAAGTTTTAAGTATGAAAGTAAAATGTGTTAAAAAATCGTATTTCCTAGTGGATCTTGTCATAATTCCAATGTGTGACTTTTTTATATATACAGACTGATATTCAAAGATCACAGGTTCTTTCCATAGAACCGTGCTTTGTAAGAAGCTTGTTTCAGAGGCTTGCAGAATAGAGCCTCTGGTGAACGCTTATGCCTCCATGGGTTCGAAGTTACGTGACCTCAGAACAGGAGGAGCCCAGTACTTTAGACTGAGCTCTCCACTATCTGATCTGGCCTACCCATGCCAAAGGCATTAACGATGATTTATCTATTTTCTTGTAAATCAACATGATTTTATGAATACGATACACTTCAGTGTAATTACGTGAAATAAAGGCAGTACAGACGTAACGTTATATTATTTTTACTGAATATGAAATTAAAGTTTGAATAATTTTTTTGTAAAGTGGATTAATTTAAATTGCATTTTAGGGCAAAAACTTGCAGTTTTTTATGGATATTTGTACAGTTTAGAAGACGTCTCCTTTGAATTATGCTCTTTTGCATAAATTAATGCTGTTAACAGTAACTATTGTGGAGGCTGGTCAAATTTTTTTCAGTTTTGAGTTGTGAGTTTATATATGTCTGTTGTGTAATTTTTATTTCTTGCTAAGCGGTGGCGGAAAAAATACAGAAACAGACTACAGACCAGTTTTTTAAGCATTGTTTTCATTGTTGTGTTTATCAGTGGTAATCATAAGTTAGATGTGTGAAAATTGTTTCTGAGTAGCTATGTTTAACAGGAATTAAAGTTTTATAGCTTTTCAAATTGTGTTTCATTGTACATTTATTAACTGACTGCTTTTTGCAGAGCGTCCATTTTACTAATTTAAGATAAAATTCCAGCTGTTTTGATGTGGTCATAATCAATGACCAAGTGCCTTTTTGAGAATATATCCATTTTAGTCAAACTTGACAAAATGAAGGCTGTCCAAGGTATATGACCCGTTGTTCTAGACATAAATGTGATAGTAATTGCTTAATATAACAATATAATGTATGGTGGTTTCAGAATTTCCGCTGTTTAAAGCACAATCAGTTTGTTAATCATTGCCAACTTTTCAGAAATCTTTTTTATAGGTCCAGTGTTTTCGGTTATTGTTAGAGTAATGACGTGAATGAATACACTTTAGATTTGCATTGCTTACAGCACATAAAGATTTTGAGGAACCTGCCTAGTGGTTTCCTACTACTGTGCTACTGGTATTTAGCTACTAGTGTGCAGGATTTGCATGTACAGAGCTGACATGAATGAGTGAATGAATAAATGAACGAACGATTGAATGAAAGTCATTACACACATGCAATTGCCACTGCCCAAGTACAAAGAGATTCAGTTAACAACTTCTGTACTCAATGCTGTACAAGACAATAAATTTAATAAAAATAGCACAAAATAATAATAAAGTAGAAAAAAGTACCAAAACCGCATTACCGCATTACCGCATTACATGCAGTACTGAAAATGGCAATTAAATAACATGCGGGAAGAATGCGGGAAGACAGATTGGAGGTGGGGGTGAGTTTGTCGAGTTGATTCACAGCAGTTATAGCTATGGGGAAAAACATATTCCCAATATACACCTACAACATGATGCAAAACCCACAGCAACAAGCTCAGACTGTGAGGAAAGATTCGAGCAAACTCAGCAGGCCTCCCACTAACACCCTACTAGCATTAGTGCTATTTATGTGACAAAACAATCATAGCACTGGGTATAAATAGCTTGTATGGGCCACTGCTTGTGAATGTGAACCACGGTAACCTGGCAACATGCTCCCTATGTCTCCCCAGCCAAGAGTGAAACTCGAGTTTGGGCGGATCGTGATCTATACCACCAGCTTCCGGGTGGTGCGAACCACATTCGAGCGGTGTGAGCTGGTGCGCAAGATCTTCCAGAACCACCGGGTCAAGTTCCTAGAGAGAAATGTGGCCTTGAACAGCAACTTCGGCAAGGAGCTGGAGGAGAGGTGTCGGCGGGTGGGAGAGTTACCCTCTCTCCCGGTGGTCTTCATCGATGGACACTATCTTGGGGTTAGGGCCTCTGCTCTCATTTAAGCCCAGATATTTTCCAAGCAATGAAGTACTCCAGTAATATATAATCTATAATCCTTGAGGCAAAGCAGCACGCAAATTGACAGAAACAATTAAGTTTATATGAAATTCGTTTAGATGCTATGTTGTTTTATTAAGAAAACTACAAAAAGCATTCTTATTGACCTTAAATGTTTCATTTGGCTAACTTTGATTATGTGCTAATTTGCCAGGGAGCTGAGAAAATTCTGGGAATGAATGAATCAGGAGAGCTTCAGGATCTTCTCACCAAAATCGAGGTAAAAATGTTCTGGGGATGTCAAAGACATTCGATCAGTTACATCAGAAGTTACATAAAATCTGCTTTATCATTCTGTTTAATCAAGGAAATCTAAATTTTGCTACTGGTTTCAGTTAATTTGTTTATTTTCATAAATCTTGACCAAAATGTTGTCACCTTTTATGCCACTCATTAGCATACAAGCTCTTCATTCACACTGTACATCATACTCTGATACATAAACACAACAGTGTAGACACCCATGACTCTACCAAATTGCTGTTATATATCTTTCACAGGAATGTTTAGTGAAAAAAACTCTCTACAAATGACATGCATCAGAGTGTCTATTTGCACCTGGGTGACACATGGCATCTCTTTAGTTATTTATACCAGGGTTCCTCAGTCCCCACTCCCTGGCTAAAAAAAAACATAATCACCACATTGCATGCATGGTTGCATGTCACTTCAATGGTTGAAGATGCCAATGTGGGATACAGATGTAAAAGGTAGGGTACATTAAGCACAAAATGTACCTTTGTTCTAGCAATGGTCAGCTACCTTGAAGGTACACAGTAATTTTCCTAACTATCATTAGCACTAACTAGCACATGGGGAGGATTTTTAGATTTTCTGGGAGGAGGGGGGTGCTCTAAAAAACTGTGCGGATTCAGTAGCATTTGCATTTTTGCCTACTGAAACTGGAAAGGTGGTGATACTCCCCCTTGTGGATCAACCCATTCACACCACAAAATGGATTAGCAGTGGAGTCGTATCAATTATGCATTGGCCATAAAATGACTCATTGACTCATAAAATGACATTAATAATAAATGGGGGTTGCATTCAGTGAATTTGTTGGTACACAATGGGCGAAGGCATAGCTTTCAAGGGCACAAATTGGGGCTGCCTGAGGTTGAGTCTCTTTGACCAAAGCCAAGCCTGATTTGCTATGGGTCAGTAAATCTCAAAGGTTAGTAAATCCCTGAGCTCAGCAACCCATAGCACGATAATTCAATGAGTAGGAAATCCACCAAAGCTGGCAGACAAACGGTAATCAGAACCACCAAAACAGCCATACAAATGTCCTATTTCACAATGAATGCAATTAGTAGCAATCCATGCAAATGGTAGCTAGCTGTAACACTGGCTGTTGGTGTAAGTGATAGTTATCTGCAAATCTTGAGCAACAATAACATGAAACGAATTGGTACAGGATTTGTGATATGTTAGCAAGATTCAAAATGGATTCCTAAGGACATAAAACAAGATTTATTATTTGCTTATCCTTAACTCTGAATGTTTCTTTCCTCACTCCAGAAGGTACAGCACCCACATACTTGCTCCACCTGTGGGGACTTTGCCTTCATCCCGTGCCCCGTGTGCCATGGAAGCAAGATGTCCCTATTCCGGAACTGCTTCACAGATTCATTCAAGGCTCTCAAGTGCACTGCCTGCAATGAGAATGGCCTGCAGCCTTGCCCCAGATGCTCCTCTTAGGGCTACATTCATCTCCACGTACATGAACTCTTTATCTCCCTCTAGAAGACCAACATGGGACTGATAACATCTCCTTTCATGCCTCCATCTTCGTCCTGCTTACCCTAAGCAGGGTCATATGTGAGGAACTGGAGCCTATCCCACAAAGTGCAGGGCAAACATGAAGCAGGAGTACTCCCACCCAAATAAACCAAATACCAACATATTATTTTTAAAAATTCCTCTCATGTGAATACAACCTGTGAATGTTAATAAAATGTTGTAAAAGAATGTTTCTTAGATAACTGTAATATCCTACAGGTGACTTGATTTTTTTTTTTACTTACAATGCTTAACTGCTTTAATGTAACTGTAATTATTATACTATGTATTTTCTATGCATAGAAAGAAAAACCTCCGTATTATGTGCTAATGAATACAATAATAAAATAGATGAGATAGGGATTAAGTATTTGAAACTACGTTACGAGGTATTACCATTCAGCCATGATCACAGTGATGTGACTGACGCCACCTGTGGTTCATTATAGAGATCACTGGTGGGTTGTAAAACTCCAATCTGTGATCCATGGAAGGGGAGGGCAGGTGGGTGTGTGATAATGATGTTCTATACTGAACAATTTAACCTGCTTTTCTTCTGTTAGGAGTGACTCTGATATTTGCCATCGCCAGCCTGTGGTGATTCCCCTTGCAGTGTCTGCAGCAATTTATGGCTACAGGTCATGTAGTAAGCCCCATGCCTTGTGATGTGACTATGTAAAGTCTGAAGTATGCCAACCTAACAGTCCTCTTTGGGTTATCTGGCTGGTTTTCTTGGTCAGGAACAGAAGGAACAACGAGCAGGCACTGGATGGCAGATACACTATGGCAGTTAGTCTAACTGCATGTAATGCACAGGGATGCAAAATCCACACAGGCAGAGCAGAGGTGGAAGGTAATAGTGAGCCACCACGCTGCCTGTGATTTCACAAATTAGGACCTGTAGTAATCAGGTTAATCTTCAGTAAAGTAGAGGAAATCTGATATTTAAGACTAATATGACTGATATGTAAGACTGAGAAACAACACAGTCCTTTAAACAGTCCAGGGACTTGTATCATGCAGCTGGATTTGTTGCTTAGTGGGACAACTTGTCGTATTTAAGGTCCCGTATTTAACTCCCATAAATCTGGAGAGTTAACAGAAGTCCTGTTTCCGTCTAAGTCGCGCCGCTCCCACCTGTTGGGCAAAACCTGTAACGAGAGCTTGTAACTCATTGAAATATGCTTTGGTCCCTATCTCTTTGGATGGGGTCTTGTCCAACCTGACCCCAGCACCTGGTCCTGGAAATTGCCTTCCCGCATAGAGCTCATAGGGTGTGAACCCCATGCCGCGATTTAGCGAACTTCGCATGGACATGAGCGCTAGAGGTAGTGCGTCCACCCAGTTAAATTAGCCAATTTCTGTTTGATGTTTTGATTCATGCGTTCCACCTTTCCTTGCGACTGTGGGTGGTACACTGTGGCGAACAAATGTTTCAGCCCTAACATCCACTCTACTTCTCGTAGATCAGCGTTTTTTAAATGGGTGCCGTTGTCTGATCGCACCTTTTCTGGAAAGCCATGCCTATGTAAGTACTGGTTGATCAGAAATTTAATAACCGACTTCCCATCCTCCTGCTTCGTGGGGCAGGCCTCCGGCCATCCCATGTAGGAGTCAACACACATCAGCACATACCTGTATCCCCTCGCCGGGGTTATCATATCCATGTAGTCAATCACTATCTCCTGACCTGTTCCCGTGGGCAGGGGAAATGCCCCCATTTCTGGCCTGATTACAGGCCATGGGTTGTACTGGACACAGATGGCGCAGCTCCTCACGTGCTGCCTGGTCATCTCGCTCAGAAATGGGTGCCACCAGTGGCACAGGTTTCGATCCGTCTGTCCGGCTCCAACATGTCCTACCTCATGGGCTTCTTCTAAGAGGCCAGCCCTCAATCCCAGGGGCATAACCGGCCTCCCATCTGGGCCCCTCCATAGGCCTTCTACCTCTACAGCCCCCCGTTGCTTCCATATCATTTTCTCCTCCTGGGAGGCCTTCTGCTGTTCTTTGCTGACCCTGTCCCGCGAGATCCCTAGCCCCCCATCTAGCTCCTCTTCCATGCTCACCAACTGTAGGACAGGCCAATAGCCTGCTGCAGCCTTAGCTGCCTCGTCTGCTGCCTGAATTCCGCATGCGATGGGAGTTCCTGATCCCTCATGCCCCTTGCACTTCACTATCGCTACCTTCCTAGGTAGTAGCAGCGTCTCTGCTAACTCCCTCATTTCTCCTTCATGTTTGATCAGCTTGTCCCTCGCGGTCAAAAACCCTGCTCTCAGCCACTGTCCCAACTTCCTATACCATCCTCTGCTACAGGTTTATGTGGATATTGCCGAATCCAGATGGGGCCCCCCTGCTTGCCCTCAAACGAGATGGGAGTGCAATGGGTAAGTCCCACGTCTGTGGGGCCTTGGGACCAGAGATGGGAAGGCAGGCTGTCTAGCATATCTTTTACTGCCGCATGGTCCATTTTCTCCCTCCCGTGGTTCGTAGAAATCTGCAGGTGCTCTAGCACCACCAAATCACAGGCCATGAGGCAGATGCAGTACATGTTACAGCTGGGTGAAAATCTGACATGTGGAATCTGGGTCTGCACCCAGACCCTGGGTGCAGGGCCAGCGACACACGGGGGACTGCCTCAGCCTCCATCATGTACCAGGCCTGTTGTTCTGGGGTAAGCAGGGTGTTCTCGGAAACAACTTGCCACTTGTGGCATTCCAGCTGCTCATGAAACACCTCCTGGTACCAGTCAGTGTTTAGCCTGTCATAGAAAAGAGTGACATGGGGAGGGTCCAGGACAGGAATGTAGGGCTCGAGGAGGGAGATCCAGGGTCTCCACCTCAGGTATGCGGAGACGATGTCCCCACCACTTGGCGTCTCAGCCTCCAACAGTCCCCCTCATGGTGCACCCCCGTCTGTCTAGTCCAGTCCTCCTTGCATTTGTCTAGATATTCTTGTGGATGCATCCCCATA
>JAODKL010000056.1:557936-569201 GCA_026780765.1 Petrocephalus schoutedeni
TTGATGTAGGGTGCATAGTAGTTGGTAATTCTGTGGAATGACCTATTGAAGACATGAATGAGAAGAGAATAGTTCTGTATGCCTTAACCTTCAGCATTATTAATTAGCTGGAGTCACGAACAGGATCAGAGACAAGGACGAGAAACCAATTAATACTGGACGACTAAAGACAACAATGAAGTGCTCAAATCAACGGAAGTAAGATCTTCCTGCTGTTTTTGGCTGAAGGCTGAAAATAGCCTCTCACCTGGTCAAATCTTCGATCAAAGAGTTGTTTGAAAATAAAGAAGTAAACTTAATTGTGAGATATCTGTAATTGTTGTGAGCTCAAAGAAGGTAAGTCGACTATGAATACTTTTCCGTTTATGTATGACAGAAACCGTGCATAATGTTGCTGTAACGAGATAGAAACAGTGTGTTCTTGCAAGTGTTATCCGTTTACTGTTCAGAAAAAAACAGAGTTTACAGCTAATAATCTGCGGCTGTTACATAAACCATGGCCTTATCTTGGAAATTTGCCAGTAGAATTAATGTCTCTGCAAGGCTGACTACCGAGAAGGGAGGAATGGAGCCCCCAAATGTTGAAGTGAAGCATATGAAGAGAAATATTGGTGAATATCTGGACACAGTTTGATGTTTCAGGTCAACTGCTGCTGACATCCGTGAGAAGTATGCTATGAATGCTTATTCAGGAGGCATTTGGCCTTTGGATGACTTGTGAAAGGCCTGGGGAAAAGCCCAGAACATCGGAAGTGGGAAAAACAGTTACAGCAGATGCCTGTTGTGCTGAGCCAAATTCGGCGTTGGAATTACATCACTGCAAAAAGTAATGCTGACCAAGAGCTGAAATTTTGCATGAGGAAGTTGCTGCTTTAACCAATGTTGTCCAGGAAAAGAACAAAGAAGTGTCTGATAGACAGATTGAGTTGGCAGGAGAGCAAGCAGCACGGGCAAAGGCAGAAGAGGAGAGAGATGTCTTATTGAGGGAGCTAGCAAACTGTAGATGAGCAAAAATTATATCAGCTGCATATGGCTTCAAATGCAGGAAACGTTGAATGACCCCTAGGGGGTGGAGCAACTTCACCTATCCTCCCTCCTCCAACACCAGCCATGCCTTGGACTGCTCCTCCACCGGACCCTTAAGGTTTAGGGTTTGAGATGTTTTTTTTTTTTTTTTCTTTGGCTCCACCCTTGTCCCTTATTTCCTGGTATAAAGTGCATAGATCAACAGGGCCTGAATAACTTCGCAGATCCCTATGAAGTACATGACTACATCACTCATTATCCTCCTTTTAGCGCACTTCAGTCCCCTGTTAACCTGTTACAGCGTCCTGACCTAGACCAGGGGCGTAACAATAATGCATTTATTATACATTCATTGAATATTCAATGCACCTTCATAATGCATTTACAATGCATTTATAGATCATTCATAAGCAGCAAGTAAGTATACCTTAATATCCTAACATAGCTTTTCAGCTTTAATATACAATAAAACAGACATTTTATGATTATATACAATTATAATGTTCATTATTATCATATAAGGTCTATTATTAATATATATTAAAGCTCTTAATGTATGTTAATACATTATGAAGGTGCACTGAATGATCTATGAATGCATTATTATGGCAATATGAAAGTACAGTAATGTGAAGCATTAGCATTTATTGTGTTGACTGCAGTAAATGAAAATACAGAAGACTGCGCTGAGCAATTAATATTTCAGAAATTTGAAATGGACACAAAGCCAAATCGATATTTAAGGAAATCTTACAAACATGTACAAAAATACATTTCTGTATAATTTTGTTTGAGAACATTTAAATATTCTCAAATTTTGCATGCCTAATCATTCAGATTTCTTAAATATGACCCAGACTGATTAGAGAATCAATGAGGGGATATGATGAATAGTGAACATTGATCTACTTCTCTCTACAGTGGATACTACTGTGGTAAAACCTTTTATTCAATTCCCCCACAATAAATATTGCCGAATACTCCATGATAGATCTAACCAACTGGCTACTGCATAGGTACCCACAACATTTGCCAAGTGGGTGGGCTGGTGACGAAAAAAACTAGATTTTGGAACATTCAAAATTCATCTTGCGAAAGATACTTTCAGATTGCTGGGTTACAAGATAACATCTGCCGGCCTCCTTTTACACCCTCTCTTATGTTCCCGATCACTGCTGTTTCAGTTTTGGTGTGGTTTGGTATAGGACATAAGTGTTTAACTGAATAACTGAACAAGTATTTGACCAATCTTTTTCAAGCTTTGAAGAGATATGGTATTGGTGACGAAGAGTTACTCTTTATATTTTGAGACAAATTGCCCTAAAAATTAAGTAGTGCTGTATAGTCAAAATCATAAAGGAAAATCATAGAGCATACTTACTTGGTGGGCAGAGTCCATCTGAAGGAAGAGCATGGGCGCACCCACATATACGTTGAATCTTGACATCATTAGGCAGGTTTGCAAAACAGCTGTATAACCTGGCAAGCTGTTCTTCACACATGCACAAGAATCTAGTATCATTCGGGGAACACACTGAGGAGGCATGAAGAACACAGTGAGCTTTAATCAGTGGGTTAAATTTATTCACATCAACAAAATTGTTTCTGCTTAGGTAATGAAAAGAAGAATATTTTCAGATTTTTCAAGTCATCATAATTATTGTTAAATGCTATTTGAAGAATAATACAGTTAGACCTCCCTTATCCGGACCTCAAATTTATGGACACCTCCCTCTCTAGGCAGCTCTAGGCACGTGCATGTTTTAAGTTCACCTCAGTTATTTCATTGGTGTTAGTGAGTGGATATGAGAATTGTGTTATTGTGAGAAGGTTCCTCAGATCATTTAACACAACTATATCTGACACCATCACCAAATTTAATAGTGTGTAAGATAGTTAACAGGAGTGATGTACAAATAGAGAATTTCATTCACTTTTAAAATCAGAAGCCAATTATTAACAGTACCCATTGTACCATCAGCAGGTATAAAGATCAGTAGCTGCAAAGGCTGTATGACGATAGCCATAGTCCAATTCATTTTTGATAGTTGCAAGAGATTCAAAAAGAAACAAAAAACTAGTTAGAAATCCATCCATTCTTTGTCACTAGCTACTAAATTACTAAATTAATGAGAAACAGTGAATATTTCAAAAGCTGAAAGCTCAGAAACTTGAATGAAAGTTTTTTTTACACCATTCAGTTGATTAGACGTACATTTTGTTGGTGATGCTTAAAAAGTATTTTTAAGTTTAATTTTGATCTATAATTATGTATGAAATGTACCAAACATTTTCTATTTGATAAATACTGTCAGTTGGAATTTGCATATGCTTCACAATCGTTCCATGAACATTCCTTCAGAAGGTATAGAATCCACTTGTCTTTAATGATGTAGTGATTTTATCATTCATAACGTTCAGTTTCCTTACCTTCTCTTTTTTGCCTGATTTCTGATGTTTGAATGCTGGCATCCATGTTTGTTAACTAAAATGTCCAAATCTGTAAAAATATGTTTTTTGTTCCTGAGCTAATAACTATTACTACTAACTATTACTACCCATACAAACAAGCTAACCCCAGTCACTGTCCTGCACCTTGTCTCTCTTGCAAACACATCCTAATTTTCCTGAAAGAAATGCAATGCATAAAATACCAACTAGAAGACCTTCTCCTAGAGACCCATAGAAATAAATATAGGAGATTTACTGAATCTCTTCTTGGCGATAAATGGGACTTTCTGCCAGCACTGTTTATGAACTAAATGATCTTGAGCTTCTGGTAACTGAGTAACTTACTTTATGGTGTTTTCCAAATAAATGCCAGATAAGGCCTGTTTTTTGACAGGCTTCTTACTCATTCTTAGGCCCTGACAGCAAACACAGTGGGGGGAGAATTGGGTACGCCATTTACCACCATATTATAAGCCTTGCTAAATTTGACTGCAGAACAGGACACAGCTCACAGTTAGCCACACCCCTCAGTTCCAGCTGGCAAAGTCAATTTTCAAATGGCACTGCAGGGCAGCGGCTGTTCCCTGCCTTGGCCACACTGTGGCAGTGCAGCACTTACAAATTTACTAATTTCATTTTTAAAGTATAATTATCAATTATTTTAACAATGACTAGAGGAAAAATATTAAGCAGTATATAATCATATTTTTCTGAGAGACTAATTCTAAACTGAATGCTTTAGTGTATGAGAATTTGTGTAAGATTTTAGTGCAAGATTTCCCTACGGGAATCAACAAAGTATCTAAGAAGAGAATCCTTTATAGTAAGCAGCACTTACCTGGGAAAGATTCTGTGGAATTTTCATCGTGTTCCTCAGTTCTCAAAATGTTGCATATTACCACCAAGATGGTTATTAATGACAATTTTTGTATTGCCATCTCTAGATCAAAATACAAACAAAGTGTTTTAAATTATTTCAAAAGCGTAATTGTTAAGTTATATCTTCAGCAATTAAAATTCACAGAACAGTTTTCTTTAGTTCAGCTTTCTCATTATGTTTTATATTTTTATAGGAATTTTTTGTTGTCCTCTGTGTCCATTAAGGAAGATAAGTGTTGATCTGTATTAATCTTTGTTCAAACAACTTCACTGTGATCATACAATGAATGATATAGTCACCGCACATCATCGCACCTTAACAAGGTATTTGTCTTGACAGCTGCTTCCTGAATATTTCTTACACAGTTGTCCTTGTTAGTTTAATTTAAATAAAAATGTCATGTCTCATAACAGCCATGCCACAATTCATAAATGTCACATTTAACAGCAGATTTGCACTTCCGCGGCACAGAGGCCTGACATGAAAGTGCATGGTTTCCTTGTGAGGTGGTGCTAGGAATATGAACATTCAGGATGACGGACAATTGAGCATTATGGTGTGCCCGCTTTATCGTCAGCTACGAACCAGCTGGGCAGGGCATCAGGATTTGCGCACAAGGAAGAACACCGAAGAAAAAAAGACTGGGGAAATTCTACGCACAGCAAATGCACATTAAGACAATTTCTCACCCTGGATAAACTGGGTATATTGGATTTGCATAAATGCAAATATGTCTAAAGGAAGTACAAAATGCTTTCATTTATTTATTATATCAATAACAGAAATCAGACCATGTGCAACATTACATGTTTCTAGTTTTGACTGAAAACTGAATTGGGGGCACAGGTTGGCCCCTGTTGACATCATGCTGTATTTTGACAAGGTGTTTTCTTACCTTCACTGTGATGTGTGTTGTACTTCACAAACTGTTTTCTCAGTTATGTTTCTGTCACATGCTGTGTAGAGAAGAAGAAGGAGACGTGTCATTTTGTAACAGAGATATGTGAACAATTCAGAACAAAATAATTCAAAGCTTGAACCTGAAACACAATATGTGAATATCAAGAAACCATCCTAACTCATTTATTTTAAAATGTTTCCTCATGTTAAAACAGAGCGGGGGGAGAATTGTGTGCGCTATTTACCACTATATTATAAGACTTACTATTTGTGTTATGCTGCTAACTAACAAGCTGGAATTTTGCATAATCAAATAAGATAATCTTTATAAAACTTAATCCACCATTAATACCACCATTTCACAGCCTTTTATTAATTATTATTGTTATTATGCGAGGTAAGAATACATACAAAGCCACACCATGCCTCTGTGCTCGCCGCTCTCTATCCACCGACTCTTTGCTGGTGGCGCAGGAAGTGAGTATCTACCTGCCAGAGTGGGAGTTTAGACTAAACCATTTTAACGGAGGGTAGGGGGTCTCCGAATAAAAACTATACGTGAAAAACTTATATAATCAGATATACAATGAGATTGGGGGCAGAGTGTGGCTCAGTGGGTTAAGCCTCTGTGCCTGTAATCAGAAGGTTGCTGGGTTCAAGCCCAGCCTCTGCACATCTGTGGGCCCTTGAGCAAAACCCTTAACCCCCAGCTCCCTGTTTACTGCACGAGCTGACTGCCCTTCATGGCCAAGCTTGCTCTCATGTGGAGAGCAAGGTTGGGGGAGGTGAGAATTGAATTTCCCCAAGGTGGATCAATAAAGTATCAATAATTATTATATATTAATCGTATGGTTTATTCTTGTAAACCAGGCAGTATATGTGATGTTATTGAGGGGGATGTGTCCTCCCCATCCCCAGCTTAAATCTATGCCTATGGTGCCAGCAAACAACATAGTCTCAATGTTAGAGAAACATGGAGGACAGTGGAGAGCTATTTCCATTGCCACCTACACTGAAGGTAAAAATATGGAAATCTATTTATTATCTATTATCTTTCTCAGGCACTTTCAAGGCAATATTTTTGGGTTACGTCAAAAATCTACTTACGACGGTGGTCTCAGAACCAATTAATGATGTAAGGTGGGGTATAACTCCAATATATTGCTAAAATTATTGGGGCACCAGCCCTTACATTGAGTTGACCCATCCTTTCCAGTTATAACAGCTACAACTTTTCTGGCTTTCCACAAAGTTTAGGAGTATGTTTATGGGAATTCTTGACCATTCTTCCAGCAGAGCATTTGTGAGGTCAGGCACTGATGTTGGACGAGAAGGCCTGGCTCGCAGTCTCCACTCTAATTAATCCCAAAGGTGTTCGGTTGGGTAGAGGTCAGCGCTCTGTGCAGGCCAGTCAAGTTCCTCCACACCAAACTCACTCATCTATGTCTTTGTAGACCTTGCTTTGTGCATTGGTGCACAGTCACGTTGGAACAGGAAGGGGCCATCCCCAAACTGTTCCGACAAAATTGGGAGCATGAAATTGTCCAGAATGCCATTGTATGCTGAAGCATTAAGACTTCCTTTACCTAGAACTAAGCGGCCAAGCCCAACCCCTGAAAAAGAACCCCATACCATAATCCACCAAACTTTACACTTGGAACAATGCAGTATCATTCATCAGATTCGTCTATCGGATTGCCAGACAGAGAAGCGTGATTTGTCACTCCAGAGGACACGTCTCCACTGCTCTACAGTCCAGTGGCGGTGTTTTTGTTGACCATAATAGCCATGCTTGGAGCTAAGAGAAATAATCAAATCCTTTACTCTGGAGATCGCCCACTTTGCCAATAAAAATAGTCATAAATGTCACTAGAGTTAGCAAGTGTCATGACCAGCCCCGCCCTGCGTGTCTTTTGCCCTGTGTTTCCCTCAGGTGTGACTCTAAATGAGCCACACCTGAGTCTTATTTGTTTTACATCGTGGTTTTACCCTTTGTTAATGAATCTCCATACACCTAATGTTTGATCCATGATTGATTCCCTTCATAAGTGAGTCTTAGTCTTGTGCTCACTGTCCGGTCATTGTGGACACTGCCCGTCGTGTTGCCTGGTTTCCTGCTTTTTTCCCTGCCCGCAAAAAACACCCAGTGAGGGTTTTGCATGACAGCCTGCCTTTTGGGTTGTTCCTCTACATGTTGTGACAGCAAGTTTGCTGTGGAGACTAGAAAATTATCTGTATAGTATCAAAAAGAACAGATGATCCTATGACATGCTCAGAGTAACAAAGTAATGACCCTCAATTCTTCAATTTCATCTACAGTATATGCTTGTGGCTGAAACTTGACTGCAGAACAGGACACAACTCTCAGTTTGCCCCACCCCTCATTTCCAGCTCATTTCCAGTTTTCAAATTGCACTGCTGGGCAGCATCTGTTCTCTGCCTTGGCCAGAGAATGACTAGAGGAAAAATATTAAGCAGTATATACAGTAATCATATTTCTCTGAGAGGCTAATTCTAAATTAAATGCTTTAGTGTAAGAGAATTTGTGTAAGATTTCCCTGCGGGGATCAACAAAGAATTTAAGAAGAGAATTCTTTATAGTAAGGAGCACTTATCTGGGGAAGATTTCCATTGTGTTCCTCAGTTCTCAAAATTGTGTCATGAATACTGCCGGGTGCTTAGTGGGGCATCAGGAATGGGAGTCCAAAGGGTTGGGAGCACACAGGGGTTATTCATGGATAAAACAGGTAGGGAGCTGCACAACATGACGTTAATGACAGGACTGGGGAAACGTACCTGAATGTGGACTGAAGTACATAGGACTAAGGATAAGCAACAAGGAACAGCTGGTAAACGCAGGAATTCCAAACGAGGTTAATGGCACACAAGAGGATAGGAAGAGATGGGCATGACAAGATGTTGCATATTACCATCAAGATGGTTATTAATGACAATTTTTGTATTGCCATCTCTAGATCAAAATTTTAAAAGTCTTTTAAATTATTTCAAAAACATTATTGCTAAGTTATATGTTCAGCAATTAAAATTCACAAAATAGTTTTCTTTAGTTCAGCTTTCTCATTATGTTTTATATTTTATCGGGAAATGTTTGTTGTCCTCTGTGTCCATTAGTGCTGGGCGATTCATGACTCACCTGGGTGAATAACCCGGATCCGTTAAATAACTCATGAGTCACGAATCTGAGGTCTGCATTAACCGGAATCCATCCAGTCCTAACTACCCCATGACTAAACTATAATAAGCCCATCACGTACGTACCGCTTATAATCATTTCAAACTCATTACAAGAATAATACAGCCATAGTAGCGAGTATAGCTGCTAAAAATTTCATACGCACCCGGATCACACACAGCCATGAGTGAATTAGCTCCCTCTACAGCCGGAATCACGCAGCCGGTTCGGAACCGCGCATCCGGGTCGCACACAGCCATGAGTGACTCCGCTGGTTAGCTCCCTCTACAGACGGAATCGTACCGCAGGTTCTGAACCGCGCACAGCCATGAGTGAATTAGCTCCCTCTACAGCCGGAATCATGCAGCTGGTTCGGAACCGCGCACTCGGATCACACACAGCCTTGAGTGAATTAGCTCCCTCTACAGACGGAATCATCCAGCCGGTTCGGAACCGCGGACCCGGATCGCACACAACCATGAGTGACTCCGCTGGGTAGCTCCCTCTACAGCCGGAATCATGGAGCCGGTTCTGAACCGCGCACCCGGATCGCCCACAGCCATGAGTGAATCCGCCGGTTCGGAACCGCTCGCCCGAGCGGGTTAGCGCACCCGGTTCCCACGTTCGTGCGTTCGTTTATCCCGATGATTTCCGAGGTGCAAGACCCGACAAATTTTGTTGCTGTCTGAGCACAAAAGTTACAATAAATAATACATTATTTATTTAATACAGTAAATAATACATTTAATAAAATAAACATTTTGAAGTATTTATGAAATAGAGAAGCTATTTCATATTGTTTACTGTGTAAGCTGCCATGTTTGCCAATTTAATTTTTAGCCTATATGCTCAGCAGTTTGCACATTTTGCATTTTTCTTCCATTTGCTGTTCTTATATTTAACACGTGTTAGGTTAAAAGTAATTTGCACATCTATTATGTTAAAAATGATTTGCACATTTTGCATATGCATTATTTTAGAATTTTATTCTTGGCCAACTTCTGATTTTCTCCATTTGGTTAGTGTTTTTATATTTAACATTTTATTTTTTGCCTTTTGGCTATAAGCAATTAGCACATTTAGCATTTTTCTTTCATTTGCAGCTTTTATTTGATATTTCATTCTTAGGCTATGTTAAGTAATTTGCACATCTTGCAAGTGCATTGATTCCCATCACAAGCCACATATACTTTCCTCTATGACAAACAAACGTTTCGGCTGACGATTTGACAATACTGACTCAAGTGACTCAAGTGAGTCGCAGACCCGGATCAGCTTTGTGAGTGACTCAGAGGGAGCCGAATCCTAAAAGGGAAGCGAATATTACAGCTCTAGTGTCCATTAAGGAAGATAAGTGTTGATCTGTATTAATCTTTGTTCAAACATGTATGATTTGTTCAAACATTGTATGATCATACAATGAACGATATGGTCACCGCACATCATTGCACCTTTAACAAAGTATTTGTCTTGACAGCTGCTTCCTGAATATTTCTTACACAGTTGTCCTTGGTTGTTTAGTTAAAATTCTTGTCATATGTCATAACCGCTATGCCACAATTCATAAACGTCACACTTAACAGCAGCTTTGCACTTCAGCTGCACCCCAGGCCTGACATGAAAGTGCATGGTTTCCTTTTTATTTTCATACAAGACACAGTAAACCTTTCATATTTCAAATTCGTCTCCTTAGTCATACAGAAATCTGAAAAAAGGCATTCAGATGCTTAGACGTTAATAATTTATTATTCATAATGTTACACAGCCCAAATTATGAAACAGAAAATTGCTTATATTACTGACACCATGTTATACAATTAAAATATGCTGAATAATTACTACAGAGGTAAACAAGACAGAATGTTACATATTTCATTATACTTTATCCAGACTTATCTTGCAGAATTTCCATATTAATGTAGAGAGGCTAACACTACTTGAAAAAAGAAAAAAAGAAGTGATTGATTATAGTGTTTGTGTTCACAGAAAAAAGAGGCAAATGTAAATATTTGTAAATATCCAGTGACCCACAAGTGACAAAAATGCTATCTATCTATCTATCTATCTATCTATCTATCTATCTATCTATCTATCTATCTTTTTGTTGTAAAACCATTGAGCTGATTCACATCATCAGTTGGCACACAGGCAGCTAACCATTGATAAATGCCTCAGAAGCATTCACACTTGTTGAAGCATCAGAAATATTGTACAGATCTGAAAGATAAAGCGCATTGGATGTTTTACTCCAAATGGCAAATTACACAGATTCCAGTAAACATGTAGCACCAGCATAACAAATACGCTGTTTGCTAGACACCAATCTGCTGGAACCATGATGTAAATAGTACATAAAAATATATCAAGTATACCTCAGTCGAAAACATTTATAAAATAATATAATACAGAAATTTAACTCACTTTGTCGTCTTCGCCTAATACGGTCCGCCAAAGACGACAAAAATGGACCAGCACTTGTGCTCTGTTAGACAGAACGTACCACACATCATTTATGTTATCTCTGATGCTTGACATTGCAAACTTTGTCATATTTATATTTATTTTAAGTCATCTCTAAGTTAAATATAATGGAATACTGGATTTTGTTGTGAAAATGTTTAAATTATTTGTGGTCAACACGTATGTGCTACAGACACATTAATTCATCTTAAAAAAATAATGGTGCAAGTGGTTTAGTCTGCCTACAGACAATGTCAAAGGAAAATACAAGGATGAATTTACCCTTGTCCGGCTAGACAATGAAGGCAAAGATGAAAATCTTCCTACAATTGCTGATCGAATCTGTGCATAAAGA